>QOCX01000679.1:1523-22572 GCA_005959815.1 Sarcophaga bullata | reverse complement strand
TTGTTTATTTTAAATTGTTTTTAAAAAAAATTTGTTTTTAATTTTTTTTCTTGGAATTCGGAGTTTAATTTCAACCACCACTGAGGTAGTCATACATCTGGAGACACGGGAGCAATAGGAGCAGATTTTAGAATAGAAACTGTGCCAATAGGCTAAGAATATTTAAATAAATTACAAAAATTTATAAAATACAAATATAAAAGGAAATAAAAAATAAATAAACAAAAGAATGTATATATAGTGAGCAACAAAAATGTTTACAATTAGAAAAAAACTAATAAATATATTATTAAACACCATTTTGTTCAAGGCAACTTTGTAGAGAATTTGGTCGTTATAGTCCAAAGATCGCCTTGTTTTTTGTCTAAAAATGTTAAAATCTCTTAGTTCTGATGACTATTTTCTTTATACATGACCAATAAAGAAATATTTTAATTTATATTAAAAATTAAGCTTTTAAGCTTTTATTTAGTCTTTATAACAGTAAATTTCATTTAATAAAAATTTTTTTGTTCAAAAATGTATTTCAAGGTAGTAAGTGTACAAGTTTTTTTTTACTCACTGTACCTAAAGAAACGTTTGACAATCTCGTGTACTGAAAAAATCAGTCACCTGGGCTGATAACACCACCTTATATGAATTCGCCTTGTACGTGTAGTTTGTAGACACACGTAACACTCATATAAGAATGAATTGGTGAGAGAGAGTATAATAAGTTCTCTGAATGTAATAACTTCTCTGAGTATTATTAGTGGCAGTAGCCGTACTGCCATAGACAAATTTGGCTTTGGCAGTGCAATGTATGGCAGTGCAACATCTTTATAGTCTTTGCTAAAACCCTTAAAATTGTATTACCTGCAATCTATCTCCTCATCTCTGATATCCATATACTAGAATTAAATGCATCAACTGTTTTGAAAAACATCCTGCATCTGAGATTGTCCCAGGTATCTTCAACAAAAGATAATCTAAATCATGTTCCTACGTTGCCACTACGCGAAAATATGAAACCAGCACAACAAAATCAATGCAACATATGTATGTATTTGGGAGACAACCATTTTTCCTTATTAGTGGATTCAGACCCGTACAAAAAAGAAACGCACTCATCAGAATATTCTAGAAGCAGAAATTCTCTTGCTTTTCTGTTCATCGATCATTACAATTAACCTGATCTAATAATCTGACAGAATTAAGGGATGTAATCTGTTGCTCCTAATTGTTAACAAATCTAACACAGAAAATTTAACAAAATCCAAAATTCTTTTTCTATCAGAAGAAATGTGATCTTTCGATCGGTAGTTCATTTCTGAAAAACTAGATATTTCCTGACATAGGCAAAGTTAGTTAATGTTTTTCTAAGTCCATACGTTGCAAAATATGTATATTACTCAGGCGGACAAAGGCAACCCATTATGTGAAAACTGTGGTTTACCTGCACATACTCCTGATAACCGTAGCGAACCGCTCTGATGAACACCCTTCTACCTCTAAAGAAAGCAAAATTTACATACTATAAAACAGACAAATTGAAAATAAAAACAAAAGAAAAGTGTACTTTAAAAGCCACTAAAGAATTAGTTAAAATTAACCATTAATCGAAACATCCTAAAGTCTAAACAAATTTAACAAGGCTATAAAAAATAAAAATTCTTCTTGCAACAGCCAATAATAGTCAATAAAGAAGTAAACCATTCAACAAAATAAACAAATCCCCAACCAATAACAATAGTATAATATACTCCAAACAATACAATTTTTTCATAAATTATCCAGTAATAATACTGCTAAAAAGGGATTGCAATTTAATGTTGCAAAATAGATCAAGCTTTATATCAAAAATGATGCATTTAAATTTTTGAGATCATATAACTTTAATTCAAAAAAGTTAGATACCTGATTTTTTCTCCTTTTGTTAGTATTGTTACAGCTGTTATTTTAAACTAAAGAAAAAAATAAAGTTTCAAGCAGGACTTAAGTAATTCAAAAACTTCATAATTCTGACTTATGTACCATTTTTTATACTTACGGATTTCCTAGGGATTCTTTGGTGCTGTGTATGTAATTTTTTTTAAGGTTTTATTAAGTTTTGTCGCACATTATTTATGGTATTTGAGAAGGAATTCAAAGTTAAGTGTTGGATGAAAGTGAACAAATTGAATTTTCTGTTCTTGATATTGATTAAAGTCGGCATGGTCTAGTAGTGTGTTGGCTTATTAGACGTGTGGCCTCGGTTCAAACCCCAGGTCAGACATCAAAACGAAAACATGGAAAAGTATTTTTTCGGCGACCTCCTCTCAGCAGATTTCTGGCAAAAACTCTGAGTAAATAATATTGATAATAAAGCTTCTCAAAAAATCTGTCGTTCGGAATCAACTTTAAAATGTAGGTCCCGCCACTCATATATAAAATTAACAGTGGTGTGAGAACCTAGGTCGTAATCCTGTCTAAAGGGTTGTAATAACCAATTATATATATATGTATATAAGATAACTTCTGATTATTAAGAACGTGCTTATGCAAACGTTCCGTTGTTGTTGAAGGATTACATGGATATCTATACGGTCGAAGTTTTTTCAATATCAGTGGATAGAATGTTAACGTAGTTTTTGCTTAACAAAGCTCTTGATATGAAATGTTCGAGGTACAGAAAAATGTCGTCTGTACTCTGCTTTTTATTAAAAACTACATAATTAATGAATATGAAATTGTTCGCTTTTAGAAAACACACTAGTTACCTTATTAATCGTAAATTCAAAGATAGAGTGCGTGGTTAACAATTCAACAATTTAGCCCTATATAATGGAATACGACAACCTTCTCTATTATCTGTTGTCTTTTTTACAATTGCCTTCAATCAATTCAGCAAATTTATTTCCTCCCACAAACAGAACATGCTATCTGTGCAGATGACGCAATAGTCTTCACAAAAATAAATACATTATCTGTATTTTTTACAATTGTCTTCAATCAATTCAGCAAAATTTTTTCCTCCCACAAAAGAAGATGCTATCTGTGCAGATGGAGATCTTCACAAATATAAAAAAATAAAATGCATTCACAAATATTCTGAGGGAAGCCAAGCTGTATGTACCAACAACTATTGTTAACATGAGACTTCACTTCAACTCTGCACAACATGCAATAAAAATATTAGTGCTCAGCGTTTTACTCCTCCAGAATCAACATCTATTGTCATGACAAATTTAAGTTTAAAATTTTAGAAAATAATCTACAAAATCTTATATAATTTTTGTTTTTTTAGGAATCGATTGCTTTTGTTACCAGTATTTCTCCCTTTAAATATAATAAATATAATTACAATTGTATTTTGTAATTCATAAATTAAATAAATGAAATAAAAATTGAAACGAAATGCTTTTTGCTTTTTGGCGACTGGATATTTATGCAAAATTTAAAGCAATTTTCGAACCCTTATTAAACAAACAATTCGAGAAATTAAAAATTTTCAAATCTCAAATATGTAATAGTAATATGTATTTAATTTTGCATGCATTTTGAATGTGGCTTGTTAAAGTAAAAAATTAGTACACATTTTTCGTAATACAGCTCACGGTGAGATATCGATTAATTAGAGCCATCTGAGATCACCATAGAGGTGAGGTAACCGCGGAATAACTTCTGTTACGCAAAAAACATTTGACTACTGAAATAAATTATATTCATAAGTTTTTAGAAGAAATGAAACCTATTACTGATTTAGTTTTCGTCCTTTAGATTTATACTGCAATTAATTTAGTATCTACTTAAAGTAAAAGAAATAGAGTCAAAATAAAATAATACTTACTCGCCACCCCTACTGGGGTCAACTTTTGCTGGAGCTCTTGTGAACGCGGAGACCATTGATGGTTTAGTTAGAACATTATATAAATCATTTGCGCTACACTGAAATTCTTCCTCAATTGACAAGGTTCGAACATCTAATTTACAGCCCAGAGATAATTCTGATTGTTTATATGTAGATTCATGTGCTCCAAAGGATAAATTTGACACCCTGCAGTGCTCACTAGATATATTATTTTCTTTCTTAGGCAATATAAGGTTCTTAGAATATTCCTCTTTAAATTCGGTAATGTAAATTCCAAGCATATTTCGGATTTCATTTCGTCCAACATTATACATAAACTCTTTAAGTTTTTCCGATTCATCATTGGATTTGTCAATAGTAACTGTTATTTCAATATCTTCCAGTTCATTTTCTTCTGATAAATTAGGAATATATATTTTTCCTGAATAGATTGTCGTTTCCGGTTTTACTATATGACCCTTCCATTTAAGTATAAGGTCCCATTCATAGAAAAATATTAGTTTTCCTTTTCTGTTGTTCGCAGTTGCTTCCCCAGAACATTTTTCAATAGAATCAATCGTACATTGAAGTTCATCGTTGCCTTATTATTTACAAAAAGTTTATTAGCCATACATAAAATTTACACACAATTAAGTGAAATCAATTTTACCAATTTTCAGATCTTTCAAAAGATGGTGAAGTCTATCTTTCGACCAAGGAGTAGCATTTTTTTCAGTCCAATGCCAGTTGTTAACATTAGTTGCATCGGGACGTTCTTCAACAATCCAACGAGGATCTCCTTCACCCCACTTCGCCATGATATATTTCTAACAATATACGTTTTATATATAGATACGAATCCTTATGAAAGACAAATTCCAGCCTTTCGCACTTATTCTACTATATTGAATGAAGTTTCCAGAACAATAACACTTATTTTATAACCTCAATGTAGTCTGATGAATTATGTTGTTTTGATCACGGAGATGAGTTACCAGATCTTTAATAATATTTTATCTGAAAAGCACATATATTTAAAGCCGCTGCGCAACTAAAAAATACAACTTAACTGAACCATCCTTACCCTGCTTTTACACAAGCAAGTGCTTGCTTGTTCTTGCTTGCAGTTCAAAGTGATTTTTTGTTTTTTGTTTTATTAAATTTCAATACTATACATCTAGTTACAGTAATAATAATAAAAAACTTTTATTTTTCTTTATACACACTTGAATCATAACAATATGTATTTCCAAGTCTTAAGTATTAAAAAGATTTATGAATATTTACATAAATAGGAAAGTACGAAAAAATTCATATTATTTATTTTTTATGCACATTACAGTCATAATAATTGTGGGGATGAGCGGGGGAATAAAAATAAAATATTTGGCAAAAACGTGAAAAATAAACAAATATTAATTTTTGATATAAATTCTCTATTTTATACAAAGAACATACCTTTCGGGTTGGGGGTTAGTTGAATATTAAAATACCTCCTTTCTCTTCTTTTGTTAACAATTAACAATTTAAGTCTACAATAAAATACACAGTTGTACAAATACTTAAAACTATGCTAAAGTTTAGGGTGGCCAGTGTGAACATCCCGCTCCCCTGCAACATTGCAACAAGAGGACCGAGAAGTCAACTGGCCCGATATCAATAATTTAACAATTCATGATATAATTCAGGTTTATTATAAATTCAAATAAAATGTATAAGATAAATAAAAAATGGATATAAAAAGGTAGTATAAAAACAATTCAGGTTGAGAAAAAAATAAAGAATAAAGTACTATTTTCCTAGTACGTTTATAATGATGGTAGCGCCTGCAGTTGTATTCGATGCCGTTGCGCTCTTCTTCTTGTGTGGAATATGGGATGAGGTCCCAGTGGTATTAGTTATTCTTTTGGGATGGTTCCTTCGGCGAGTGCTGCATTTGGGCTGACTTTTCTTCGATGCGTTTTTCTTGCCCACTTAGCTACCGTCAGCTCTTAGATGAAAGTGCAGCATGGTATGGTGCTCCTGCAAACATTCCATTCAGTGGTCTCTGCTTCGGCACTCCTTAACCAAATGGGAATGTGCCAGAAAGTTTATGCAGAGCTTGTGGCTTTTCACTAAGTTTGATCGTTTGACGGGGTCATCCGACGGAATTTGGGGCACTTTCGTAGAGGGTGAGCTTCAGGACACAGACGGCACTTTGAGCTAGCGGTAGCAATAACTTCATCGAGAGACACATCATTTGGGCGTACTACCGTGAGTCGATGAGGAACGATTTCAGACATCTGTGAATAAAAGAAAAACGGGCAAAGAAAACGAGAACATTAGTTTTACTCATAATTATCAAGCAGCACTAGTTTAACTATTGGCCGAGCCAGAACGCCAGTGGCGGTCCGAATATCAACCACTCGCACCTTCGAATTAGGGCCGAGATAGACCCGTTCGATCCGACCAAGCTTCCATTTGTTATGGGGTAGATTGTCATGACGAATGACAACAAAATTATTTACAACAAAATCTCTTTGGGGAACCTTTCATTTGTTGCGTTTAGGCAATTCGACTAAATATTCGTCCTTCCATCGACGCGCAAGCAAATGGTGCAAATTTTTAGCTTACGCCATCGATTAGCATAGTTAAGAGATTCGTTCGAAAATTCAGGTTTGAGCGGGGAGAGTATGGCACTTCTTATAAGGAAATGTCCCGGGGTTAAAGGATTGACATCAGACGGGTTATCTGTCATCGAGCTGAGAGATTTAGAATTCAAACAAGCCTCTATTCGTGACAACATAGTTCAGAATTCTTCATAAGTGAAGCTCTGAGCGTGGGATATCTTTCTCAAATGAATTTTGAAACTCTTTACCCTTGCTTCCCATAAGCCGATCCACCAACTGAAAGGCATTCTTGTTGACAATCTGACGTTAAAGATTTTCTAGGAACTGATTTTTGTCCTTGTTAAGAAGGTTAGCTGCTCAAACAAAGGCCGTACCATTGTCAAAATACAGGTGAGAGACAGCCGCGACGTAAGAAGAATTCAGCTAATGCAGCCAAAAAACATTCGGTGGATATGTCATTATTAGCCTCCAGATGGATGGCTCGAGTAGCAAAACAAATAAACACCAAGACATAGAAGAGAATATCCTTTCGTTATTCTACAACCGCGCCTGATATACGACTTTATATCAAAGGGACCAGCAAAATCAATTTCGGTATGGGTAAAAGGTCGAGTAAGTGTAGTTCTTTCGGGCGGTAAAGCAGACATAATCTGCTGATCGAGCTTCTTTTTATATAAAGAATACACTTTGCAGTTGTGAACAACTATTTTGACCAAATTCTTCAATTTAGGAACCCAAAATTCCTGTCGCATAAGACGAAGCATACTTGAGATATCCGCGTGAGCCGAAAACTTATGAAGGTGTTCTAGATAGAGACGCGTAAAATGGCCATTATAGGGTAGCAACTTCGGAAAACGTTCGTTGTAGGTCAAAGTACGTGATTGAAAGAGTCCATTAACACGTAAAAATCCGTTAGAATATCAAAAAGGGGTTGAACACGAGTAATGAATTCTTAGCAGTTAAGGTGGAGCCATTCCTCAGTGAAGTGTATTCGGGGAAATAGGTACTTTAGCAAAGAATGATCAAACTATGCATTGCCAACCTAACTTCACTTTGACTCAACGTATGAGATAGAAGACCTCGAGGCGACCTTTTTTTGGGGTGTAAAGCGTGACAGAAATGAAAGATGTAAGACATAACTCGCAGGGCACGAGGTAATTCCGAATATCGACTCAAGAATTCTTCGGACGTATCCGTTTGGGTAACATTGACCTGTATCGAACGCGTTTCTAGTTGATTATTGGGCTTAAAAGACGACCATGGCCACTTAGACTATCGGCGAGATAACCATTCAGGACTTTTCCACCAAATATCTGAGATAGAAAGCTCCTTAGCGCTCATACCACGACTAGCCAAATCAACAGGGTTATGATTCGACGTGATTCCAATTGTCAGTGCCTACCTGGTCCACGTTATACGATACTCGATTTGGCACAAAAGTTAGCCAATGCCACGGGGGTTTCTGAAGCCAGGGCAGAACGATATCGAATCTGTCCAATAGAAGGCTTCCGATCTGGTAAGATTCAGCTGCTTACGAAGTGAAAATACCATTTTTGCCAGTAGAGTTGCGCCGCAGAACTATAAGCGGGGTAAAGTTTGCACTTTTATAAGCGCGACTTTTGTTTTGGCAGCGAGCAAGTGGGTTACCATTTCACCAGACGGGGTTAGCACACGACTGTACAGGGTGGCAGTATATGCTTTCTCAGAAGCATCACAAAATGCGTGAAGTCGCACTTCACACTGAGGGTTAAAATTAACCCAACGGGGGATGTTAATCCTTTCGATGTACAAATAATCATCGACAAACTCTCGCCATCTGTTAAACGTCATGGGTTTCAAATATTCGTCCCAATCAGTTCCGTCTTTCCAAATTTGTTGCATAAGAATTTTAGCACCTACGACTTTAGGTGCTAACCACCCAATGGAGTCAAATAGCTTCGCTATTTGAGACAAGACGGAAAGTTTTGTGACTACAGAGAAATCGGGCGTTGGAGCTGGCCTGAAGAAAAATGCGTCAATGCTCGCATTCCAACGTAAATACAGAGATTTAGTGGTGCTGGCGCCTGACAATTTCAGAAATTCGGAATCCAGTAGATGGTCGGGTGGCAAATCCTCAATAAGACGTCTACCATTTGGAGTCCATTTGCGAAGAGAAAAGCCAACAGAATAATGCGATCCGGCGAAAATGTCATCCACATACATTTGGTTTCGCAAAATCTCAGAAGCAAACGGGTGGTCCGTCTCACAATCATCTGCTGACTGATGAAGGGTCCTTTTGGCTAAATAGGTCCTTAACACCAAATGTAACTGTGTTTAGTTCAAAATCTTGAATATCTTCCTCGGGGTTTCGACGGAATAATATCCTTTGAAAAGGGGTGTGATCTGGTACGCCCAATATCTGCCTATACATCTTCTGTATGTTCGTGCTAAAGACAAATCTAAACAGTCTCCACCGCAGAATCAAAATAGTAAAATCGGACTGCAAAATAGGGCCAGTGTGCAAAACATTGTTAAGGCTTAAGCCATTAGAAGAGGGGCAAGAAGCGTTAAAAACAACACGCAACTTAGTGGTTGTGCTATCAGGCTGAAAAACGGCATGATGGGGTAGATAATAACTGGGTTTCGGAGAATACACAGCGTCATGATCTATTCTCAACATGTGGCCCAGGGTAAGGTATTCCTCAATAACCTGATCATATTGATCTTTACCCTCAGGGTTAATCAACATACGAGATTCATTTCGTAAAAATTGGCCGAGAGCACCTTTGCGAGATTGGCCGAGATTCAAATCCGTCGAAAATTCGGATTTAAAAGGTAAAGCAACTACATATCGACTCTTTTTATGTAGTGCGATGATACAGATCCTCACAAAAGCAATCTTCAGGCGCCAATACCTTCGACTTTGGTATTTCCTCTATTTCCCAGAAACGACTAATTTTCGCATCTAAATTTAGTTGTCCAAAGAAGTAAGCAACGGAGTTCAACGGGTTCGACTGGACTGTAGACGGGTTGCGAAATTTTGAAAGGATCGAGCAGCAGCCGATGTAGATGGACCGTTATCCAATTCATTTCGGTTTTGTGCAGCAGAAGGCCGAGGGATATCTGGAGAACTATCAGGGGTAGAAGAGTTAGCGGGGTTAGTTCCAGTCCTCGGTTTCTCCCGGGGGGAAGATTCGGTACAGTGCAGTAGCAAATGATGTCTCTGTTTGCAAATATAGTAAACATTTGAGCTCTGGCATCACTTGAACTTATGCGAGACTGCCAAACAATTCGTACAGCACTTATGCTTTCTAACGGTTGCCAAACGAGCACTCACCGTCATTTTCAAAAAATACGAACATAAACGAATGGGGTGATTTTCACTGCACACAGGACATTTTCTTTGAAGTAAGTTAGGGGCCACAGTTGTCCCAAAGATTCTCAATTTCCGAGAGTTAACAGAACTGCCTTGGGTATTAACGCTGGCAGTACCTTGGCAAAAATTGTGGCTGCCGATGATGTCCGAAACTGATTCTGGAGTTTGGTATCTGACAGTCAGGAATTCATCCGTCTTGCTCTACTTGGGTAGGTCTGATCAAGACAACAAATGAGAAAACTTCAAATCGCGAGAAGGTCAAACACCTTCTTTTTTTTTAAATTCACGAAAAGAAAAAATTGAAATCCCAAAATTAGAAAAAACACGAAAATATTCCAAAAAAACGAGAAAAAATTTGTTCGCGATAAAACAAGGAAAATTTTTTTCAATAAAAAACTACGATAGCACGAAAAAAAAATCAACAAATCAATAATTAATTCGAAAAATAAGCAAATATATATATATAAATATATATAAAAAATATATATATTCTCTTCAATTAAACCAAATAAAGTGTCTCAAA
This sequence comes from Sarcophaga bullata, assembly GCA_005959815.1. Taxonomy (NCBI): domain Eukaryota; kingdom Metazoa; phylum Arthropoda; class Insecta; order Diptera; family Sarcophagidae; genus Sarcophaga; species Sarcophaga bullata. The sequence goes on along the minus strand of QOCX01000679.1, from coordinate 12,277 downwards.
CAAAACCAAAATCAGTCGAAAAATATAAATCAATGAATTAACTTATTCTATTGGTGTAAGAATATAAGATATTCGAACAGCGGTCACCTTATTCTGTGACAACCTTTCAACTGTTTATAACGCAAGTACACAAGAACAACAACACGCAAGATCAATGCACTCTGTGTTGCTTGTGTTTCTTTTTCCTGTTCGTTTATATTCACTTGCACTTGCACTTGCTGTGACACACTTCACTAATTTTTATATATTTTATTTTACACTAATATTTTCTTTTCACCACAGAATTAAAAATATAAATTTTTACATACCTTGTAAAAAAATAAATTTTAGGGGTAACGATTACTAAGAACAAAATTCCAAAACATTGAAAAAGGTGCAGTTTCCAACAACTAAATCCAATCTACAAGACAGATTTTTGTCAAATATTTTATTTTATTGGGGGACCAAAATGAGCGGTGGAATTAAAATAAAATATTAGGCAAAAACGAGAAAAATAAACAAATATTAATTTTCGATATAAATTCTTTATTTTATACAAAGAACATACCTTTCGGGTTGGGGGTTGGTTGGATATTAAAATATCTCTTTTTTAACAACTCACAATTTAAGTCTACATAAAACACACAGTTGTACAAATACTTAAAACTACGCTTAAGATTAGGGTGGCCAGCGTGAACAATAATAATTAAAGAAAAATCATTTTTTATGTACAAATTTAAAAGATTAATATATACGACTAATATATATAAAATTACCTAAAAGGGAAATTCTTACCACTTATTCACTCAAAATACATAGATATATATTTAATTTATTTTGTTTAAATTTTTTGTGTGCTCAATAGAATCATAATAATAAGTATTTATTTCTTATAAAATTATTGTTTTCAAAAGTTTTGTGTTAATAATCATGAAAGTATCAAAGAGGGTATTTGTGCTGCAATGCAACTATACATACAATAGCTCCATAACTCATGTTTAAATGTAACGTAAAAAATTGAAGGAATTCTGTTTTATAGATGTCGTTCCGTTTTAATAACAAGAGTGAACGTTTCGGTAATATATTACATTGCTCTCCATATACAAAAATAAATAAATAAATAAATAAATACGAACTTACGGTACGTTACGTTTTGCTAACTGGCCCATAAAAGACTAAAAGTCTTGATAAAATCAAAACATCGACATACAAATTTAAAATAGTAGGAAATTTAAGATTTCTGTTTATTTTGTTGTGTTTTTTAAATATTCATTTTTTTATAAAAAGCAAATAATTTTCTATATTTGTAAGCTCTTTTATATTAATTATATTGCAAGTAATAATGAATTACCTAACACTATTTTGTATATATGACACTAATATTAATAAAATGTACATTTTTACCCAATAAAATGGGGTGTTTACTTTCATTTAACATCTACAGTACGTATTATTGAGGAAATTGCTTAAAAAATATTCGATTATGATTTGGATAATTACTGCACCGACGATAAATACTGCACGGAGGAGTGTAAGTTCATTTTAAAAATGTCGGTCAAGGCAAAACAGACTATAGGTTTTAAATAATTTCATTAATAATGTTTTAAATTCATTTCCCACAAAATGGTAATAATTCTATGTAAATTTATTCATCTTAAAATTTATTTTTTTATTTATATTTGGCTCTATTCCATATAACAAATGAATGACCGAAAGATTTCACGTTTAATGTTATCATCCAATTTTTTCACAACTATCCCAAAAATAGCAAGAAAGTAATAACTGTATTGAAGGTTTCACATTCAATTTTGCGTAAATTTTTGTGTTCCAGATGTATTCGTCAAGAAAACAATGACAAATTACAGCGGCAAATTTTTTTTAGAAAACCGGTTTACATACATCGGCTGTTTTTATTAAACTAAAATAAAAAGAATAATTGGAAAAGAAATTAGTTATTAATTTCGTTTTAATATTTGAACTTGTGAATTACAAAAATTACTTACTAATACGTTCATAGCATTTTATAGTCATTTCCAATTACAGAGTTGCATTTCCAACAATACATCATACGACAATATAATGACCTGCCATTTGATTATTACTCTTGATAGTTTCAAATGTATTTTTGATAATCTCTCTCAATAATAAAAAAATTCATTTAAGACAAATTTTAAAATGAATCGAAATCGTGTCTTGCTATGCAATAAACTGATTTAAGAGTGAAGAAAAGTGTTTCAGAAATAAAACTTTGGAGAAAGAAAAACCATTACCACTGAAATAAAAATTTAAAAAGTGTGAGGTATGAAATAAAATGGAAAGTAGAAATTAATGTAGAAGTGTGAAGCTTAACGCTAAAAGTTGCGAAGTGTCCGCCAAATGAATTTTGTTGTGTGCAACCTCTTGATGAACACCAGTGCATTTAATATTTATGTTATTTTTTATTCCAATCCCCAAAAGGTTAACTATTAAAAGTACTATATACTAAAGTTTTCTTTTTAATAATAAAAACAAATTTTTTTAAGTAAAAAAAGTTTTCTTGTAAGAAGTATGTAAACATTTGCTAGTCAATATGCTAGTCAACTCTGACCAATTGAATAAAAAAATTTAGAATAATGTTTACATCAACTGTGCCTTAAGAACAATAGTAAAGTGAACGGTTAAATATATTGATTCATACTTTTTACAAGAAAATGTTTTATAAATAATTTATTTCTATTGTTATAAAATAATTTTTAGCACATAACATTTTGATATAAAAAGAAGGTACAAATATTGAAAACAGTCGACTTCGTCAACCAAATTCATTTCAATCCTTGAGAAAATATAGACTATAAGGATTTTTAAAATGCATTTTAACACATGGTTAACGAGTTCTTACAGTGTTGTATTCTTTTTCAAAATAAGCTTAGCTAGTTAATATACCTTGGGTATGTGATGAAAAACGATTATAATATAAAAACGATTTTCAATCGATCACTGATATGATTCATGTAGCAGCATTGTTTTGTCTAATTAATTTCAATCTTCGTTTTGTTTCAAGCAAAAACTAATTGTTTTTCTGTGGTGGAAAACGATAAAATCTGTTTTAAATTGTTTTAAATATTGGGTTTTATCAAAAGTTTTTCTCTAATTTTCTTAAGAAATTAACAAATGAATGAATTTTTTGTGTTAACCAGATAAAATATAAATCTTTATATATAGTACAACCTCGATAGTCAGGACATGCGCTAGTCCGGTCAATCCAATAATCCGGATGCTTCTACATTTCGGACAATTTAAAATTTTTACCCTTACAATCCGGAAAAATTTTTTAATGCAAGAATAAACATTAAATTCCGTTGTTTTACCGTTTTATCGTATGTTTTGTTATTCATACTTTTATTCACATTTTGCACTGTCATTACTTCAGTTTCGGTTCTTTCCTCCATAAGAGTGTTTGTCTAACTCGTACCAAATGCCATGTTTTTAAATAATAAACGCAAACGTAACCCATTAACTTTAAAGGAAAAGTGTGATATTTTACAAAATCTTGATGAAGGAAAAACAATTAGTCAAATTGCCGAAAAATTTTATATATCCAAATCAACGGTTTATGACATTAAAAAGATAAGGAGAAGATAAAGCAATTTATTTCGAATACTTATAATGGACTCGGTAACATTTGAACCAAAATAATGTATTAAACCATTTTCATAATATCAAACTTTCTTTTAGAAAATAGAAAAGTTATAAAAAAGCAGAAAATCTAGACTTAGAGGAAGCGCTTTACGAATGGTTTTTGCAAAAAAGAAATAATCATATCACGATTTCATCAGAAATTTTAAAAGCAAAGGCAAAATTGTTTTATGAAAAGGTAATGGGAAAGGACGATTTTTCAGCAAGCTCAGGCTGGTTAGATAAATTTAAATTATGGCATAGTATTCGATATTTAAAAATTTGTGGTGAAAAATTTCCAGCGCCGTAGAGTCTTTTCAAAAAGTTTGCTGACATCGTTGCTGAGATGTATTTGAGTGAAGAGCAAGTTTACAATGCAGACGAATCTGCTGTTTGTCAGGGAACACATGGGTGCATACAAAGGAAAAATCAGCCCCAAGGAAAAAATTTCCAAAGATCGTGAGATATTTATGCCATGCTCAAATGCTGCAGGAACACATAAGCTGCCTCTTTTGGTTATTGGAAAATCTGTTTTTCCAGGAGCCTTTAAAGGTTGTAAAATTCCAGTGGTATATAACGTAACTAATAAAGGATGGATGTCAACGTCACTTTTCTTCGACTGGTTCACAAACCATTTTATTCTAGAAGTAAAAAGATTTATAACACAGATTAACAGACCATTGAAAGCATTATTAATATTAGATTTTAACCTAAATTTTAGAGTTCTTTTTTTACCACCAAATTGCACGGCAATCTTACAGGCTATGTATCAAAATTTAATACGAAATGTAAAGTCGCTTACAGAAAAAATAACTGCAACATATTTTATCTGAAAATGATGATGTACGTCGGTTAAAAATGTTTAACCTTAAAAATGCTGTTTATTTCTTGGACTTAGCATAGCAAAGCATTATTGAAAAAATATTCAGAAAAACGTGTGCATTGTGGCCAAGACCATCAACGTGCTGGGATGATGAAGATATGATACAGCTTCAGGATTCGCGTCATGAACTGCAGTCTGATAACATCTATGCTAACATAAAATCTATCCAAAATATGAATTACAGTAATGACTTCTCTGCAGAAGATATCACTGATTGAGCAACGGGTGCAAATGAAAGTTCATTGGATTTTTCCGATGAAGAAATAATACAACAGGATAAACGAGCTCTACCTACGGACTCTGAGGACGACATCGTAGTAATGGATTTAAAAACAAAGATTTTTAATTCAGATGTAAAGAAATCATTTGCAGTTTGCATTCAGTGCCTTGAGGAGAATAATTTGGATACGCAGGATACTCTATTGTTGAAGAGGCTAGAAGAAGAAGCACAAATCAACCACCTCAACAAAGTTACTCAGCGCAAAATAATTTCGGTTTTTAATAAATCGTAGTAAATTCATGGCTTAATTCACTTATATTATTTAAAAAAAAAAAAAATGAATAAAAATAAAAATTTTTCACTACTATAGTCCGGATAATTCTATAATCCGATTGAGCCCAAAACTGTGTGTCCGGATTATCGAAATTGCACTGTATGTCCAAGTTTTCCTGGCGAAAGAATCATGTTTAAGAGAACACCCATTTCTATTTGGTATCTGGAATATTAGTTGAGAGATGTTTCTAAATTATGCTGACAGTTAAGGAACTATGTGCCGTAGGAATAGGCACCGGATATTACAGATGTTGATGCAATATCAAAATCGGGATTGAAGGTTATTTCATGTGGCAAACCAAACTATTAGAACGCCCACTGACCGGAATAAGATTCCCAACTTGATTAACTTTGGTGTGATCAAAGGTGTTTCTGGCGAAGGAATTCAAGCTGAATCTTCATTGGATTTATCTTCGGACCACTCGCCTACTATTGTCACAGTATCGTGCTCGGCTAAATTGGCTGAAATTTAGGAAATATCTTAGCACGCATTGCTCTGAGAACTTACCACTTAGAACTCCAATTGAGATTGATCAATCTATTGAGAAGCTTGAAGAAAATCTCAAGCCAGCTGGCCAGCATACTGCTCTACCTCTCCGTCAAACATGATTTAATAGGATACTGTTTGCAGATGTGAAGCAGCTACTAGCTGAGAAAAGAAAACGGCGAGAGTGGCAACATTATAGATCTCCACGCTTAAAGAACGAGTTAAAAGAGTATATAAAGAAGCTTAAAACCTTCTGGATTTGAGAAAACTGTTTCATTATGAAAGTACCTTGAAAATCTGGACGCAACCGCACATTCATATATGGCGCGCAGCGAGAAACCCCAAAAAACCCGCAATAAGTAAACCTCCGTTGCAACAGTCGAATGGAGACCTCGAAAAGACTAATTTACTCCAAATGTTGCAGACGGCTTTGTAGAATTACCACCTCTAGTATCACGGTTTACTATAGCCTCATCATAAGATTTGAGATGCATGACATTGAAAGGGTTATCAGCAATCTAAACCCCAAGAAGGCACCCGGAGTTGATAAAATAAGTAATAAAATGATAATGGATTATTTAAAAGATTAATTCTCTTCATATTTAATGCTGTATTACGCCTAGAGTATTACCCACTAGTTTGGAAAATTTCATTTATCTCTATGATCCCCAAACCTGGGGTGGAGTCTTAAAGGCCAATAAGCCTGCTGTCTAATATATCCAAGTTGCGAGAAAGAGCTAGTTAAAATGCTACATCTACTACTGAGTGAAAGCGAGTGTATTCCATATCATCTCTTTGATTTTAAAAACAAGCACAGCACAATCGAATAAACTCATAGATTGGTGTGTGCCATAAGAAGGACTTTTGAGGAAAAAAGTATTGCTCCACTCTTTTTATCGACGTTCTCAGGCGTTCGCAAAAGTATGGCATGAAGGCTTAAAATTGAGACGCAATTTACCATCAAATGGTTGCAACCTATTACTATGTTATCTATCAAAACGAAAATTTAGAGTGAAGGAAGGCGATTATGTAAGCGAATCCCAGGCTAATAAGATCGTTGCACTCCAAGGAAGCATGTTAATTCCTTTATTATATTTAATATATACCTCCGATTTGACAACATGTAGCAGTACATTTACCTCGACTTTCGCTGATGATACAGCCATCCTAAGCATAGATGAAGACCTGCAGGAAACATCTCGGTATTTGCAAGATCATATAGTGCAGTTGGAAGCTTGGTTAAAGCCATGGAGAATAAAGGTCAACGAACAAAAATGCATTCAGATTACGTAAGAAATCATGTCCACCTATTGGAATAAACAACCAAATAACACCCCGGAGTACGGGGGCTTACATCTTGACCGGCGACTAACATAGAAGAATCACAATATTAAAACCAACCTGATGCTACGGAATACATCTATGGGGCACTGCCTCAACTTCAAACATTAATAGAACACAAGGGCGCTAAAATAAAATTATGCGACTGCTGACGAACGCCACTTCGTACATAAAAAATTCGAACATACACAAAAACCTAAACGTGCCCACGGCTAGAGACGACATCGTGAAATAAAGAAGTTAAGTTCGTGCTATTTAGAATGATGAACTGAGAAGAAGAGACACTGTGGACCTCATTAGAAGACAAGCGCAAATAATATCAAATTGACCTAAAATTCTATGAAACCATGAAATTTTGTCCCGCAATGGCGGGTCTTAAGTATTGTTATTAGTTTTAATATTTGATGTAATAATTCTTAGTTCACTTTTATATTGAAGTTTCAATTAAATAACCTGAGAGAAAAAAATTCACAAACCTTATTGCCTACAGACCATTGTTTTTGAATTATAGTGACGTATTTTTCTCTGTTTGCCAGCCACAGAAGTATACGCTGTCTTACACATTAATCTTTCCCTCCAAGTAAGTATTCGTCCAAAACACCCGGCAGTGACAGATTAAACAATTGATTAACGACAGCGAGATATCTTAACAAACATAGACAAGATGCCAGATGTAATTCGTTTCTTACGAGAGTTTGATTGAAACGGAATTCTGCAGCTGGAAAATGAGATTTGAAAGAATTCTAAAAATCTATGAACAAAGTATTGGTTCTTTCAAATACTTTAGCGATCTAAGTATGTACTTCCAAATTTTCTGTATTATGTATAGTGATCAGATTGAGAACATTACAATTTTGCAGTATATCTCAAGAGCATCATCAGTTGATTTAGCTATGTCGACTATGAAACTATACTTTCATGACTTTCATGGCTCTATCCTAATGTCATATGGCTGTAGCATCAACATAAGCCGCTACAATCCTAATGTCATATGGCTGTAGCATCAACATAAGCCGCTACAATCTAGACCGAGTAAACAGAGGCGACACGCAATTGGACACATTACCAATTTAAAGTGAAAGGAACAGTAAATATTACCAAAACGTATTTCTGTCCCTCTCAGATTGTTTGTCTGTTATGTTTATTTCTGTTTTTTTTTGGTTTCGGGGTGGATTTTTTACATTGGCGCGAGTTAATAAAAGAATGTAATTTTTGTGTGAAATTATTAATCACCGAGTAAACAGAGGCGACACGCAATTGGACACATTACCAATTTTAAGTGAAAGGAACAGTAAATATTACCAAAAAGTATTTCTGTCCCTCTCAGATTATTTGTCTGTTATGTTTATTTCTGTTTTTTTTGTTTACGGGGTGGGTTTTTTACATTGGCGCGCGTTAATAAAATAATGTAATTTTTGTATGAAATTATTAATAAATAATAAAAAGTGTTATGAGATCGTGAGATCGTAGTAAGGGCTGGAGTCATCTCTCGTTTGAAATTATGAAATTTCCTGAGCCAACTTCCAGTGGCATAGAACACTCTTTTTCAATAAACCTCTCAAGTGTTTGTTCTTTCCCGCAAAATTATCAATAAAACTACCCAAGTAATTTATCATGCCATGAACTTCTGTAACTCCTAAACATTCTTAGGAACCGTCAATTTCACTATCGATTCTGTTTTCTCAGTATCCGATCTAACACCACCCTCAACAAAAACATGATTTATACATTTAATCCGACACAAACCCAATCTAGACATCGACTTGATAAATTTCAAGCCAACACTTAAGCTGGATTCACCCATGGTTTCGGAACAAAATTTTTGTTCTGAAACAATTTTTTTTATAAGGAGTTTTGACGTTTCTCTTTTTGAGAGAGAGAGAGGAAGAGAGTAAATTTTGTTCGGAACATTTCAGCTTGAATTGGTTTAATTTTAATTTTTGTTCCGAAACAATTGGAGAGTGCTGCCAGATACTTCAATTTTATACGCAAAATTGAACTGAGCTGCCACATTATATTTATATAATATTATACATATCGTATGTATAATAAAAATAGAGCATTTGTTTCATTTTGTTTATTAATGTTTTACTGGTGGTTAATGTGTTACTCGGTGGTTAATTTTGTGTTCATTATTATTAAAATAATTAAAAAATATTAAATAATATTAAAAGATAGAATGCTACTGTGCTGCCTAATAGTAAAACTAACACGTCGTTTACAAACATATTTCATATGGTAGCCTTGTTTTTCCGGAACAATTGTTCGAAGTGGGTGAATCGTTTCAGAACAATCTCTCCAAAAACTAAAATTGTTTCAGAACAAAAATTTTGTTCCGAAACCATGGGTGAATCCAGCTTTAGAGTCCTATTAGAAATCTTATGCAAAGTCATGTTGTGCTCTTCAAAAGTAGTTGCATGTATTTAAAAATCATCAAAATAAATGATCACGTCTTTAATATCACCAAACAATCCAATGATTACCACATGAAAAATTTCATGTACCGCGTTTAGACCAAAAGGCAATTTTAAAAACCTGCGACACCCAAACGGTTGTACAAAATTTCGAAGGTTCATATCAAAAAAGAATCATTCAAAATCTCAAAGGAATAATCTAAAGTACTTTAAACCACTCAACTATGTCTTTCTATATTCTATATATTCGAAAATGGAAATAAGAATGTATAATGACTTCACTGAGATTCCTCGGATCTAAAACACAATTTCCTATTAGCCTTCTTAACAAAAACTATCGAATTCCTCACTCAGTGAGTTGCGAGATATGAACTTATGTTTTACATATTCTCTAATTTGGACCACAAACCATCATGTAAACAAAATGGAATTCTCCTTGGAAGACCACCTTCCGGTGTAACATTCTCCATAATTCTAAAAACAGAAGAACATCCATATAATCATCAAATTCTTTATTCAATTTCATAGAATTATATTTACAAACAAGACCTATATCAATAGCTGGACCTAAACCAAAAATACTCTTACAGAACATGTCTAGTAGATAAAAATTCGATCTTAAAAATCATTTCATTTTCGTCACTTTTATCAATTGCCCTTACTGATTTCCTGTTGTACTTGTTAATGTTGCTTTTTTTATTTTTTTCATAATGCAGATTATCTTTATTTAAGTCAAAATAATTAAAATTTTAAATGATTTCCGAATCCAAGATGTGTAATAAGAAAGCTACTTTCAGGACTCAGACTTAGATTCTAAATTAGAGTCTCATAAAAATTTTAAATTTCCCATATTTGACGCCTTCATATTCAATGGCTGTATTATATTTACAAAAGTTTTTAGTAGTGTTTTATCTATTGCACTGCCTTCCATTTTACACTCGTCCACTTTTACTTCTACTTCTTATTTTCCTTTTCTTTCAGTTTTTCAAAGATTTCCTAATCATATACATACTTAATTGGCCATTACAACCCTTCAGTCAGAATTACGACCTAGCTTCTCATACCACTTATGTTGTGTGTGTTAATTTTGGACATGAGTGGCGGGACCTACAGTTTAAAGTCGACTCCGAACGACAGATTTTTGAGAAACTTTTCATGGCAATTTTATTTACTCTTAGAGTTTTTGCCAGAAATCTGCTGAGAGGAAGTCATACATAACATAATTGGCCATTACAACCCTTCAGTCAGGATTACGGCCTAGCTTCTCGTACCACTTATGTTGTGTGTGTTAATTTTATACATGAGTGGCGGGACCTACAGTTTAAAGCCGACTCCGAACGACAGATTTTTGAGTAACTTTTCATGGCAATTTTATTTACTCTCAGAGTTTTTGCCAGAAATCTGCTGAGAGGAAGGCGCCGAAGAAATATTTTTTTTTTGATG
>QOCX01000678.1:49583-99028 GCA_005959815.1 Sarcophaga bullata | reverse complement strand
GCTATGTTAACAGACTCGGTTTGTGTCTGGGGAGTTAGATTTTAAAATCTATCTTCACACACATACGTATTCATCCCTATACGTATCTCTAACTGAGAAATTCGGAATATTTGGAAAAGTTTTGGTGATTTATTGGCGGAACGCAATAGAAATCTCTTCAAATAATAGCACATCGTCAGCGGTGACCCAAAACATATTATCGTTTTGGAAACACTTCTTCCACTCCCTTTAATTTACGTCGGGATCTAATCGCCGGTATTAGGTTCTTGCCTGAAGTCTATTATGCAAGCAAATGAGGCCAGTTTTTTGCGGACGTACTCGTACACGTTTGAAGAGGTACTCGTAGTCCAATTCTAGATGATGCAAGCAAATCAGGCCAAAGTAAGATTATGGATTCACTGAATGCCCGCCCTTTGTCGTGATAGTCATAACGTGACATAACATTCTAGGCACATATACGCGAGTCCTTTTTGTTCTTGATCATGTGGCCAGTGATGTCAGTAACAGTTGCAGAGTTGGGAAAACTGTTCGCTGTATAGCGGGTGGGCCATCTATTGGTTTAAATCTTAACCATCGTTTATTTCGAATCTGGCAATACTTATTGGCATTCTATTGCGTCATAAAATTCAGTATATTATAGCCTCTGATACGTAATGAATGGATGAATGGCTCGCTCGATGATGTCGGTGTTTCATCTTTTCGAATGAAGCTCAGTTTCATCTTGATGGGTATGTTCATAAACTAAACTCCCATATTTGAGACTCAGGCAACCCACACGTAGTCTTACAGAAGCCAATGCATCCATTAAGAGTGACTGTTTGGTGCGGGGCTTGTGTTTGGAGCGATTATTGGCTCATATTTCTTTGAAAATAAGAACGGCAGCAACATAACGGTCAATGGAAAGACCTAACGCACCATAGTAACCGATTGTTTTGTACGCCTTTTCTTCATGGTGTTGATGCGAATGATGATTGGTTGAAAAAGGAGGATGCAACTCATACCACAATGGCAAAATTTCTTTTCCTCTAGTGAATGTTTGATCCCCGAGTCCAAATGGGACCTTCCTCTTCCAAGAGAATTGCCACCTTATCTAATCTCACCAGCCTCACAAATACCAACAACCGGTTGACCTCTAATGCAGCAGAGAGGATAGGAATGTAAGTGATAAGTGGAAGGAGATTTTAGAGAGATTTTGTGCTTTAAAGCCCACATTGTCTGGAATATTCTTTTGTATTATTCAGAGAGTCAACTTTATGGTTGACCTTTGAACCCTATAACCGTATATTAATCACATCCCTATAACCGTATATTAATCACATCGCGAAAATCTCTAAATTCAAATCAAAAAGAGAATACAAAATAAACAAAATAAAACAAAAAAAAATTCAGGATGAAAGCAGGACAAATATTTTCTAAAAAAAAAATCCTTATCTTGAGGTTTTCAATTCTTTCATTACTTTGTTGTTTATTGTTTGAAATTGTGAATGGAATACGAGATTTGTTTCTCTTTTTTTGTTTTGTGCACATTTCTATGCAATACGATATTGTGTTGTGATCCCCCTGTAAGGAGTCCTCTAGGAATCGTTGTTTCATTCATTATTTGTACTTTTTGATGGCTTTTCTTTCTGTGTCTCTCCATTCATTTCTTGCCATTTAAGGTTGGATTTCATATGGGTTTTCATTATTTTTTTTTTTTTTCTTTTCCACATTTTCTAAGTTTAATGACCCAGAAAAACCCAAATCGTACATGATTCCTGCAGTTCTTTTGTTTTTCTTTCTCAATTTTTTTCCTTTTTATTTTTTTTTTTTTTCTTCATATAAAGTCTGCATAGAAATAGAACGAAAAACATCAAAAAAAAAAAAAAGATAGGAAAATAAATACGATATTCGAAATAAAATATGGGGAAAAGTACTTTACAAAAAGTACCAATAAAAAGTACCAAAAGAAAGTACCATTGATTTTCTTGTAGGTTTCATAATGAAAGCACTTCTAAATACTTAATGCATCAAATATCCCCAAAATGGTACTAAAAGTACTTTTTTATACTTTTTCGTTACTTTTAAGGAGCTTAGGGATCAATGTACCTTACAAAAAGTACAAATAAAATGTACCAAAGAAAAGTACCACTTATGTCTGTATAGGTTTCATACGGAAAGCAATTTCGAATACTTAATATGACAAAAATATGTCCCCAAAAATGGTACCAAAAGTACTTTTTTTATACTTTTTCGTTACTTTTAACATATAAATACAAATAAAATGTAGCAAAGAAAATGGTACCAAAAGCACTTTTTTATACATTTTCTTTACTCTTAAGTGACTCAGGGATCATCACAAAACTTTTTTCCCCACCCTGTTTATTATTGTTTTGCATTTTATCAATTTGGTTATATAATATTTAGCAGCTAAGAAGGTAAATGTAATTCTATAACTGGTCCTAGAATGACAAAGTTGCCACCTATGGTTGCCTACACTGATAACTAGATATTAAAGTGATACTGAGCTTTTGAATTGATTGTAGGGGGTGGTGAGGAACTTTTTTTTCATATATGAGTCCTATTCTTGGATGAGAGTAGCCGCTAGCTGTTCTATAACAAATCTAAGAATGACAGAGTTGTCATCTGTCCTTCTCTAGAATCGTGCCCAGTCATTAAACTTTTCTTTTGAATTGTTTGTAGTTGTGTTGAGGAATTCTTTCTATGTGAGTCCTATTCTTCTTCGAAAAGAGGCACTACCTAACTGTATAAAATCTGCCTGTAATACCAATTGCTTAGGACAACTATTGCCTACTTCTTGGTGATATCGACGGCGAAATTGTTATGCAGAAAAAACTACCCAGAGGTGGATTGTTCTGATCGCATACTGCAACACGAGAACAATACTGTTTTTAAGCAATTTCTGCGCTAAAAATCTTTTTTCACAAAACGAAACGAAGTGTTGGAACACAGAGAAGAGAGCAAAACAACTGGTGACTTTCACTATTGCCTCTGATTTACGGTATTTATGACCCATGATGATGATCCCGATGCGATTCTGAACTTAAGACTTTTGGATTTAGTAAGTTAGGGAATGATCCTGAAACTGGCCTTCGGAAAACTTTACACTTCCGCAGTGAAACCTGCGACTATTTTAAACCTATAGAGGGAATTTAATACCCCAGGCGGGTCATACCACTAAAGATAGCTTGAAGTTGGAACAAATAGTTCCCCGATTTCAAGCTGGAGTAGAAACGTTATACTTAACAAGAGGAAAATATTCAAAATGCAAGATGTAGCTTTAGAAATATTTTTAAGCAAGCTTGATCATAGCAGATCATATCACAGTTTATCTAGCAAAATTTATGGAAGTTGTAAGCTCCTGGTAGAAGGAAAGTATGAAGATGCAAGACGTTGTTGGTTCTAAAATATATCGGAGCGAGATTGATGACTTACAGACCATTGCACAGTTTGTCTAACAAAAATTATGGAGGCTATAGGCTAGATAAGGCAACCTATTGTTTTTACGATATTCATACGTCCAGTCGTTAAAGCCTGAAGTGGATGGCTGGCTGTCAATTCAAGAGAATCGGATGGATCCACTTAGGCCACTTAGGGCCCATTGTATTACGATAGTTTTCTGCTATCACGTTGTCTCGAAACCACTTCGAGTTCCTGATAAAGTGACATAAACTGTCAACGCCAACCTGTGACCGTTCCTGCAGATCCTCCGTATAGTAAGAGCCTAAGTACTTATTTCTCCTTCGACAAAGTACCGGGCATGTACCCAGTATCGTCTCCTCCTATAAGCCTCATCTTAATCGTACCTATATTTGTGTTTAACGAATATTTCTTTCATCAAACGACGTGCACAGAACTTGAACACAGACTAATAGCGACTATTGCCGCAACTGAAAAGAGTACAGGGCACCTCTAATGTTACTTTTCTGCCTTCGCTGTCAAACACCTAGCGAGAAATATAAATATTTCTTTCGAGGTGCATCAGATCACTTACAATTTGAACGTATTTTGACTTTTACGTCGTCGTCGTAGTTTAGTAGGTAGTGTATTGGCTTAGTAGACGTGAGACCATGGTTCAATCCCCAGGACAGACGTCTTCAACAAAACGAATTATGAAGGAAAATAGCTCTTCGGCGACTTCCTCTCTCAGCATATTTCTAGCAAAAACTCTGAGAGTAAAAACAAAATTGCCATGAAAAGTTTCTCAAAAAAAATCTGTCGTTCTGAGTAGACATTAAACTCTAGGTCCCGCCACTCATCTATAAAATTAAGACCTACACAACAGAAGTAACTGAAAGGTCATAACCAAATTATGGGTGTATGTATAAAGAACAGTTTTGTCTGTCGGTTTACGAGTGCCTAATGGTATCAGCTGGAATGGTATCAGCTTTAGGAAAAGACTTTTGCCCATAACCATTAAATTTCTTATCCACTGTGTGTATTTGTTTATAAAGAAAATATTCTTTTTTAATTCTCGAGTTTTTTTTTTGTTTTTCTTCTGCATTTCTCTTCAAATGCCACGTTAAATGCTGAAGAGAAATGAGATACAAAATAGAAACCTTTCGGCATTTTCAGTGGTGACATGGCAGACGACGAAAACATGAATTTTACACAAACACACATACACACTTGCAGTGGTACTTATATAATATGCCACGAAAAATTAAAAAAAAAAAAAAAAGTCGGAAAATTGTTTCAAATATTCTCCACAAACATGCGAGCGAGTAGCAGAAGAAGAATTGTGTCGGGTATACTACAGCACAGAAAGTATAGCATTTGGTTGAAAGTTTATTTTTGTGAAAAAAAAACATACGAAATCAAGTATTTGCAAATAACGCCAACAAAATCACGTTCGGAATTTATTTTATTGCGTTTCTTCTTCTTTTTTTGCAGTTTCTGATTTTCGCCTGCATCAGGCACTGCCACCACCACCGATGATGATGATGATGATGATGCCATTACCGTTGCATTTGCTGTGGTTCTGCTAAATAATTCCTGTTGCAGTTGATGTTGCTTTTGTAACATTGGAACATTGTAGCCGTGTGTCTATGGCTGTATGTGTGACTTCAACATCATTTGAAAACATTTGCAGCAGCAGCATGCACTGTTTCATGCATTTTTCAATACTTTTTGTGCATTTCTCTGTATTGGTTTTTGTGGTTTTATAAGAAAATTGTTTTCAAACACTCCTTTGGTTTCTCTTTTTCAACGATTTCGATCAGCTATAATGGCTGGGAAAAATTCTTTTAAGGCGCCAAAAAGTATGCAACATAATTTTGTTTTGATATAAAATGAAAATGTCGCCCCTTACTAAAGTGTTTACTGCAATTTTTGTAGCATACTTTTAAGTTAACAATAATTGCAATATAATTAAAGCATATTATAGGGAGGTAAACACCTTCTTAGCTAACCTACATGCATACACTTTTGAATACCACCACATTATTAGTCACCTTTAAACTCTTCAATGTACTGATATAGTTAGTAAGTTCTTTGAATAATTTTATTTTAAAATTTTTGTTGCATATTTTAATGCTCAAAATACTTTCGACAATACAGTGTGTTGCAGGGCAGTGTAGAAAAATAAAATTAAAATTCTCCTCTTACAGAGCAAAACAAAGATCTGAAAAAAAATGTACAGGATTACAACCTAGCTTCTCACATCAGCCTTGTTATGTGTTTTAATTTCATACATGAGTGGTGGTATCTAAACCGGAATCCAAACAACAGATTTTTGAGAAACTTTTCATAGATTTTTTTTTTTTTTTATTTTTTGGAGCTTTGCCAGAAGACTCGGGAGAAGAAGTCGCCCTAAGAAATACGGTTTAAAACATGGGCAGTAGACTTTTCAAATACACTACCAAGCCAAATTCTGGTAAATCTTTTCACCTTAGGAATCGAATCGCATCGGCGAATATTGACTATGAATAAAAGTAGCCGAAATGGTTTAGCCTCCGTAGTCTAGTAGGTAGGCTGTTGGCTTATTAGCCGTGAAACCACAGTTCAAACCTCAGGTCAGAACATCTCGAATGAAACGAAGTATGAAAAATACTTTTTTGACGGTGTGAGAAACTAGGTCGCAGTCCTAACTCAAGGCTTGTAATAACTAGTAAGTGACATGGTTCTGTTGGTTTGTAAGGTTGGCATCAGATATGTGTGACCACCAAAACCAATAAAAAGAATGATTGTCTCACGAAAAGCATTTTTAGCTAAAAATTTCAGGAATACAAACCTACGTAAACCCCTAAAATGCAAGATCGATGACTCCAGGCAGAAATCAATGGAAAACCCACAATGAAAGTTACAAGGGGTTACTCCATTCCCCGTAGTAGGTTATGTTAGGGCAACTACAATTGGTTCCAAAGAATTGTTTTGACATCAAAACTTCGGGACACTCACAGGACACTCGCAGAGCAAACAGAAGCCAGCAGTCTGCTCTTGTGCAACTTCCCTCCGTCATACTAATGACAGACAGTCGTTGATATTTTACAAGAGTTCGATCTAAACCTGTTTCGTGATCTGTTACATGCGTCTAACTCTGCCTTACGGGTTCATCAGTGCATGCAATATCACCGAAGTCTCCCTACTGATCGAGACAAAGGAAGGTAGACATGTATTACTTAGGACAGAAATCACCTCCTTTTATCAAACAACCAAGGCCATGTTGTATTACTTAGGAGAGAAATCACCTCCTTTCATCAAACTACACAATCCTGATAGCAACAAGTCTTTCAGAAAAATTGTTGACTATCAGAGATTCTATGACATTTTGCATAACAGTAAAGTTGGAGCCTTCGATCTCCGGTGATCTAAAGAATACTAGAATATTGGTAGCATCGGAATAAGCACTATCTCTTACTCTACCCCGGGGGGCAGGCACGCCCCCGACGGTTTCAAAAACAAAGAAGATTCCACCTGATCAAAAATGGGAACATTCTGCGCAGTAAATACAAAATGTCGTGACAGTCAACTAAGCAGATCTCTGAACTCTATTGCTTTCACCAAGAATCATCCACCAGTTTAGGGGATCCTAGACATGAACCAATGGCGAACCGAACTTGGTAGTGCGAGGGCTTTTACTAACAGTCATCCATCACATCAGACGATGCCAGACATGAAAGGATGGAGCCAATATGTTTGATGATTTGAGATGACTTGAGTCCCAATTGTCGCATGAGCAGAGATATTTAAGAAGAAGAAAGTGTGCAGCCCGCCCCTTTGTAGGCACTTCTCTTCATTTCGAATGAGGTATTGAGGCCACCCCTATGGCGATAGTTGTACAGGGTATGCTAAATGCGCCGGTTTGAATACGAAAACCTTACAACACATTCACCAAATTCATCAAATATAACACTCGATAGAGTCAGAAGTATCCAAAGTCCTACATCAGAAATTGCCCTGCAACTTAAGCACGAATCATCACAACTGAAGTCCGCTTGTTACAAAACCCTTACAATATCGATGATTTTCCTCTGATATATGTAGCATGTAAACCGTAAACTATGAACACTTTTATTGGTCCACTAAACGTCTGTCATCTTGTTGGCGCCCGAAAAAGAAACTCGATAGACACACGGAAATATACAGCTGGCGTTAGCGAATGCCAGAGAAACTATTTTTATTCCAGCAACAAACAGAGAGAGAGAGAGAGGAAAAAAGCGTACAAAATGGCAGGAGAGGAAACTTTTTTTTATTTTATTTAACCTCACCACCAAACGAACATAATATTGTGTTATAGAGAGGAGAGAGGAGAGAGGTGAGAGACCGACCAAAAGACGACAGGAAAGTTTTCAATATAATTTTCCTTGTTTTTGTTTTTGTTTCTCTCTGCTTTTTTTTAAATATTTTTTGGCAAACTTTAGGTGTTCAAAACTATGTCAAGTTGGGCCAATAAAAACGTAAAATCGTATAAAAATTTGATGTTTCACAGGAAACGTTAGCAAGCAAGGAAGCAAAAAAGAGGTTAAAGTTGATGGATATATTGGGAGTGTTTGTTTACTTGTTTATTTGCTTGCCTGGCTGTCTGTCTGTCTGTCAAGTCAATATTTCTATCAACACGCACAATACATACACAGTGTAGTGTGTGTGCTGGTAGTGATGGCTTCAATATTTTTTACAGTTTGAGATCAATAATAACGCCTTGGCAGTGTTTTAAATGATTGATTTAAACACACACACACACATACACACTTGCACACAAGTGGCACCAGCTCTCCTACTCTTTCTAGAAATTGCTTTCTGTCTCCCTCTTTCATTTTCTCTCTACTTTAACTCCATAATTATGCTGACATTTTGAAAATGTTAAATAATGTTTCGTACATATGTGAACAAATCCGTGAGTGGGTGTATTTCCGCTTGTGTAAATCTGTGTACGTGTAGATGTGCGTCTAAGCATTTGTGCATTGTCCAATGTATCGAAATTTATTTGATTTGTTCGTGCAGTTGTTGTTTGTCATTATGGCTATTGTAAACAATCAATAGATACAGTAAAGATTATAAAAATAGCACAGACTTGAAAAAAAAAATTTTTTTCAACGATGACATGCTTTCAGGCTTTTAGGCATATATAAACCACAGCAGGACCTAGATTCTAACCTCAATTTTCCATTTATCCTCGGACATCGTAGTACAATGCACACAGTTTCATGGTTGATAGGAGATCAAACGCTTTAACAAAGTTCAGAAGACTTAGCTAAGCAGTCATATTAGCCCACGCCAATCATAGTAGAGTCACATTATTACGACTATTAGCAGAAAACGCCAAGGGTGATCTATCATTTAAACCTTACCTCTCTCGAATTTTCATCCGCCACTGTATAAAATCGGATTTCATATGCTTAAGTAGGCATGTGTGTGAGTGCATGTAAGTGTATTTATGTATGTGGTCTTAAATTAGGGAAGAAAGTTGTGTTAATCTTCGGAACATGAAATCACATGAATCATCGTTTGTTTTCTCTAAAAAAAAAAATACCATTCTCGCTAGATGGAGGTGGAGGTGCGCCTTTCAATATTATTGCGGTAGCAAAGGGACGGAACAGTCGAAGCAAATGAAAACATGACTTTGCTTTTGTAAATTAAAGTACTCACGATGACATTAACTCACATAAATGCACAGCATACTTTAAGGCTATTAAACAGCGTAATCACACAAAACGACAACCAACTTGGGCTTTATTTGAATGACTGAACAATGAATGACTAAACAAAATGTCGGGTTGATTCGTGACTACTTTAAGGCTTAAAGTTTTAAATAGCGCAACACAATTCTGCTCTACTTAATAAGGATTACGACAATAAATAGAGAGTGTTATGCTGCATTATATTCTATAGACCAGGCTTAAGGCGATTATTATATGGCGAGCGTATAACAATAGATAAAGTTCTTCATTATGGAAACTCGTATAAGTTATTGAATAACAAAAACACACTGTAAAATGTATTTAATTTTAATGAGAAGTTTAAGGGTTTTATTCAAAATGTGAAATAAAATTATTGCATACTTTTAGGTGTTCATGTGGGAAAAACAAACAACTTGTTTCTACACAAAAAAGACGATAGTTTAGGGGTAAATATGTGAAAATTATTATTTTTAAAGAAGAAACTTTTTATGTTGGAAATTTAAGCATACTTTTAGGCAGTTAAAAAATAAACAGAATAATAGCAATTCGAAGTATACTTTTAGTCAGTTTTGCAAAATAACCCGAATAAGATATTCTTGAAAATCTATTAAAATTCTTTAACACCACAAGGTAATAAAATAAAAGAAGCAGAAACATAAATTTCTACAAGCGAAAGGGAGAGTGAGTGGGTGTGGCAACTTTGTTAAATCAAATTTCACTTGAGCATAAATGTATAAATGCCTGTTGAAATAACATGTTCCACCGCTGAAAAGATCCAGTTTGACCGGTTTTGACAATCAACATCAGAACTTCGTATATAAAGCGTGACAGTCTTAGAATCTAGTTGAACACCAGTATCATCAAAATTCAATGAATTTAATAAAAGGGGAACCAACTAAAAAAGAAATAAGACAAATTACAGGGAAGAGTCAACACAATCTGTTTCTTAAGATATCTATGTACGACCTCTCACGATACCATTTGCCGACAAGCGAGAACTCTCTGTATTGCTACAGATCCAATATAAGCCAGATTAATTGTCAAGATTTGATGTCGCCGTAGTCTAGTAGGTAATGTGTTGCCTTATTAGATGTGTGGTCACGATTCAAACCCCAGATTAGACATCTCCAACAAAAACGAAATATCGAAGACAATATTTCTTCAGAGAATTCATCTCAGCAGATTTTCAGCAAAAAAAAAAAAAAAAAAAAAAAAACTCTGAGAGTAAATGAAATTGCCATGAAAAGATTCTAAAAAAAAAATCTGTCATTCGGAGTCGACTTTAAAATTTTGGGTACCGCCACTCATGGACAAAACCAACACACAACATAAGTGGTCTGGAAAGCTCAGTTATAATCCTGACTGAAGGATTGTAATTATACCAATTATGTATGTATGTGTGTATATACGACAATAGTTTTCTTAAGACGAAGATTTGTCAGCGGATAATAGATTTTATCCGTAGATATACTAGTGGAGATAACATTCATATCTAGATAGCTAATAGGGAGAAATGCTGTTGCTTTAGGATATTAGATTGTCGCAAAACTGACGAGAGATATGATCCAATATTCTCGCTCTATGCAAACTAGTTCGAATATAAATGTTGCACCCAAAAGTTATATGATTACCGCGACTTAATTAAATTCAAACACAAACAGAGAGCTATCCTAAGACAAATCCCCTCCCAAGCCTAATCCCAAATTACGCGGCCCTATTTTCAAATTTACAACTGTATGTGTAGACTTGTAAGGAATCCTCGGAGCTGATCATATCATATAACACGGCTGGTCTCCCCTGCATGAAAGGAATTCTCACAATAAGGCGAGGTGTTTTAGGCAATATAACATCGCTTTCATTCTGGGAGTCTGACAAGTCACAGATAGGATGGAAACATAAGTCACACTGCAAGAACTGCTGCATATTGTCTCATCAGTAATCCAGATGGAAGCAACTTAGATGGGGGACCCCTTCGATAGAAGAACTCTCACTTATGGCAGCAATTAAGTCCACAATTAATTCTATCCAGGGTTTAAAGGTTCCCCAGAGAAAAGCATCCCAAAACCAAAATGAATCTTGCAATTGCAGCAATCCTTATGTCATCGGTCAACGATGTCAGAAATATCCATCTTTTCCTGATAAGAGCAGGGCACTGATACGTAAGGTAAAAGACAACGACACTTAAGCATTACAAAAGGGCTCAATGGGGTATTACAACACAGAGTTTTCGTGTCACTGCCCAATATTTTAGGGATGATATCTCGTGTCAAAGGAGGAATGGACTTGGAAGAGGCTAAGGAAGCCCGTACATATTTCCTATAAAGAACAAGAAGGTATTCCTTAATGCTGAGCACATAACGAGTCTACATGATGGCTTATGTGTATGTCGATAGGCATGAGACCCTTCGTACGTCTCTTCTTCTCTACCTACCTACCTACTGACATCGCAGGCTTATAATCTCTATTGCAACAGATCTCCACACTTCATCACATAGTTTTTCATGGCAATTCTTGTGCATTCGCCCTGCAAGACTAGGTTGGGCAAATGATTTTAAGACTTCTATTAGCTAGCTTCTGAAGCTAGCTCTACACAGCTTAGCTTCGAATCAAATATTAAACCCTAAAATGCAAAGCTTTAAATTGATAACAATTTAAATTTAAAAAAGAATTTCATACAAACATACTTTTAGGCTATTTTAATTAAAACATCACTTTTAATTTAAACAATTCCTTAATATCGTATGATAAAATAAATTATTTAATGAGATGACAACTAAATATTTAAACAAATACTCATACACACACACAATTATTTGCATTATTCGTGCAGCTGCTGCTGCTGCCATGCAACTGAGGAAATATATCCTTACAAACTTTGGTTGAATACTGGACGGACAACTTTAATATTCAGGTAATCTATGGCCATGGTTTATAAATAAATTTGTTTAAATTTTCTAATGATTTATTAATAAAATGTACATAAACCAAGCTCATAGTTTTGTTAATAACAAGTGACTTTATTAAATGACGCCTTAAAGTATGTTGTGAAGAAAACATAGAAGAAAACACACACACATAGTAAGAGATTAAGATAAAGGTAAGTGTGAGAATAGAGAGACAAGGAGGAATAAAACGAAGCAGAGCTAAGAGAAGTCAGTAAATTATGAATTGCAAGTGTTTCGGCATAATTCAACTAATTGTGACAGAAATTTACTGTGATGGAGGCTCTCAGAGGCAGTTATGGGGATAATAATAGCGACAGAACAATTACATCAAGGATCTCTTAATGAATATTATTTCTCTGGGGAAAAAAAGGGCAGAAACTTTGAAAAACGAATAACAAGAAGTACCCAATTTAAGATATTTTACGTGGACTTCGGTTGGGAAATCCCCCACAACTTAAGTGATACTTCAGGGAAAAGACTTTAAACTGACTACGGCCTCACCTGAAGGGTGGTTTTAAAGGCTCAAAATGGATAATCCATGATGATTACCCAAATGTCATGTACTCGCACACAAGGGCAACATGACTATCTGTCAATACTCCTAAATCTCCTGTACCTTCCCCCCTTTCCTACAGAATCTAAAGCAAAATCTCTATTCTGTACTCATTTTTCTGGCCTCTACTGTATAAACATTTCCATACGAGTAAGAAAAATTAATATTTTATTAGCTTTACAAACTCTCCTGTGCTAAAATAATAGAATTTTAATGATTGTCAGCTCAAGGAAAGTGGGGGGCGGAAAAAAGGACAGAGGCATTGACAATAAAACTGATTGATGCTTAGGGTGGTGGTGGAACAGATTGTGACAATTTTTCTTAAGAAATTTTCAAATTGAATGAACAAAATTATTAAATTATTGAAAATGAAATAAAACAGACAATAAAACATAAGGATGGACGACAGATAGCAGACTGAATATTAATATGAATATTAATATTTTTTGCTTTAAAGTGACTATTAGTTGTGCTGTGGCATTTCGATTTAAATTTATGAATTCTCATGATTATTAAATGCATTATTGACATGATTAAACCAGTCTAGTAAAGTTAAAAATTCAAGCCTATAGAAAACAACAAAAAAGTTAAAGGATACCATAAGGCGTAAATTATGTCAAATAGACATGCATAATCTAAGGATAAGAGATTTAAGCAAAACGAATTATAAAATATATCAGGTTTAAATCAAATTAATTAATTTGTTTAAAATAAAATTGCCTTAGAATCGTTTAAGTGGTTTTTGGATACACTTTAATGCATGAAAATAATAGCACCTATAGAAGTCGCGCTGTACTTACATACAAAACCTAGTAATTCAGGTTGGAGCCTTAGAGAAAGCGTAAAAAAGCGTTGATTAATTTTTAAATTTTAACAAAATTACATGGTTTGATCTCTGACCTCCTAAAGAGCTTTCTAAACCGTTAAGAACAACGAAGAAGAATCAGACAGATTGACCTCTTCAACTCGTGTAAAACTTTGTGATCAAAAAAGTTCTCAACACTGCATCCAACAGAATGTACACAGAGGACATGGTATGCACACAATGAACAAAGGCAACTGCCTCTATTTACGATGGCCTTCTAATCTTTGAGCCTCAGAGAGAACAACAAATATAAAAAACATCTACGGCATATCTGCTCAACAAAAAAAAAAATAAGGCGCTGCCAGTAAAAAGATCCCCACCACTCACCTTTTCCTCACAGTTACACAAAGAAAATTGTATTTAAGCACTGTAAGGTTACAACTCTATTAGTCTAGAAACCGCTACAGTAGACCAGGCAGTTGGTCTACTGTAGAAAAATTTGATAATAGACGCTCAAACAAAGCAAATAAATAAAAGTCTAAGGGAGGCCTATTATGTAACAACATAATGTTCCTTAAATTCAACTTTATGGGAAGCTAGGCACAATTTAACTTGAATAGAAAGAACAAAGGACAGGCTTCGCCAGTCAGGCCGCCATTTGCACATCCAGATTTTCAACGGTTGAGTTGAGAGCTAGTATTAAGCTAACTAGACGAGCTAAATCACTTCGATAGAGAAACACGTTTGTCACATGCTGGATACCAGATCATATGAGAATTAACGACAGTAGGCAAAATAATAGGTTTGGGAGGGGGCTAACAAGGTCAAGATCTCTCTTTATAGTGGTAAAGGAGGGAGAGAGAAAATAAAGAAAAACAGACACTCTCTTCTGATACCAAAAATGCATTTTGCAAAAACAGTACTTTCAATAAAAGTACCTTGTAAAAAGGTACTATGCAATAGGAACTTTGTAAAAAAAGGTATTTTGTACCAGAAGCATATATATATGAAGAAAGGACATTACAAAAGTATTTTTTAGAAAAAATTCAAATTACTTCGAAGGAAATTATACCGGCAAAAAGACGTTCTAATAATACAAGGTACAAAAAAATTCCCCAAAGTAGTGTTTTGTGGAGAAAGTCCTTTGAAAGCAAATACGAAAGATTAACATTGAAAAAATATAATGCAAAAAAGTACTTAAGAAAAGCCGAATTGTAAAAAAAAACTTACAAAAAAAACTCCCTATAAAGGTACTTTGAAAAAAGTACTTTTGTGAAAAAAGTACTTTGTGAAAAAAGTACTTTGTAAAGACATTACTTACAGAAAACTACTTTATCAAAAATGTATCTTAAAGCAAAAAATACTTCATCACAAAAGTACTTTGATAAAAAAGTAGTTCGTTACAAAAGTACCTCTTTAGAAAAGTACTTTATAAGAAAAGCAATTTGTAAAAAGTAAAAGTATTTTGTTAGAAAAAAAAAAGGAAAAGTATTGTACGAGCAAAGTATTTTGTTAAAAAGTACTTTATGAGAAAAGTACTCTGTTAGAAAAGTACTCTGTTACAAAAGTACTTCATTAAAAAGCCACTTTATTAAAAATTCACTTTGTTAAAAAAAACCAGTTTATTGAAAAAGTACTTTATAAAAAAAGTACTTAGTAAAAAAGTACCTTTTAATAATTTTTTGTTAAAGATACATTGCAAAACTTCTTTGCAAAAAGCACTTTGTCAAAAAAAAAAAAAAAATACCTCGCGAAACGTATAAGAAAATACAAAACGTGCAAAGGAGTACAAAAAAGTACTTTGTAAGATAAGTAACATGCCGGAGGGGTACCTATTCAAAAAAGCAATATCAATAAAAGTACTTGCGAGAAATATATTTTCAACAAAACAACATTTCAAAAAAAAAAAAAAAGAACTTTCCAGAACAGGCATTTCTAATAAAAATTCATTTTCTGAAAAGAAGAAGTAGAAGAAAAAGTACTTGTAAAAGAAGTACTTTTAAAAATGTTAGAAAAACTGCTTTAAAAATGTACTCTATTTGAGATATAGTACCTATGAAAAGAATGCCCTAAATTTGTGATTTTTAACAAAACATTTTGCCAAACGTAATGCTTCAAATAGTACCATTGAAAACAAAAAAACTTTTGTAAAAAGAAAGTACTTTTTAGAATAACATTGTTCATGATGATGCTTTTAACATTTCCTTATAATTTTTGAATTTAAAAAAAAAAGAGAAAACTCTGGAAAATCAAGCTATTTAGGAGGGGAAAAAAATGATGCAAAAGATTATCTCCTTGTTTTATAACCAACAATTGGTACTTTTTTTTACATCAAACCCACATATATTGCTAGGAAAACATTTTAATAAAACAGAAAGGGTTTAGTGTCACTGAATTACTGACTGCTGACTGAATGACTGTGTGACTGACAGATAGGAGGAGGAGGAAAATAAAATAAAAATAAAATTTAATAACATCTGCTGCAGCAACATTTTTCTCATTCAACATCATTATTATCTCTCTCTCTCACTGACGTCAAATAACAAGATACCATAGCGCCAGCTGGGCTTTTATGGTAAGAAATGCTTTGGCACGCATATTAAGGGACATTTTTTTTTTTTAAAGTAAAACGAAACAAAGAAATAAAAATAAAATAAAATTTTTACTGAGTCTCTATAAAGCTTACATAGTGAATGCAACTACACGGGTACTTAATACACTGCGAAAAAAAGGAATTGTTCATCAAGCGTAAGAAAAAAGAACCATTTTGAAATGAATTACGAGTGCGATGTCCCGGTTATTCCTTTAAAGAACTTAGTTTTTAGAATGAAAAACTGTAAATGAATTTCGGTCTCAACTGCGAATATTATAGACGTTCGATGAACGTTACCATATGTGTACCAAAGCAAAGGGTACAGAAGTATGAAAAAAGTACCAATTAAGATACAATACAAACAACCTAATGGACGACTCTCTCTCTCTCAGGGTTTTATAGTCTCAAGATGCGGAGGCTCCTGGTAGAGACCTTGAGGTCTCTTGAGGCCTCTACTGATATCTCAAAAGGTCACAACAGAGCAGGCTGTGAACTAGACCGTCTGGGATGGTCATTATCCATCTGACAGCTGAACAATGTTTGTTGTGTGATGTGGTTTTTGGTAAAAAAAATTTATGATTTCTGATCTCACAACTCGATTACGCTCAGGTTCATAAGGAACATTACATCGAATACTACATTATTTCATGAATAGCGGGGATTTTTGAATGAAACCTTGGATTATTCAAAGGTAACTCCTCTATGTGTTCCAGGCAAAGATACAGCGTCCGGAATACATGGAGATCTGAGTTCCAATTCGCAGCCAAACATTTTGTCATCGACTTGCCTTTGTATTAAATTCTTTCAGTCTATAACTCACACTCTAGCCGCGATCCACCAGCTCCCTTTCAGTCACGGGCAGTACCCTAAGTACCTTATAAGCGATGTTGTCTCCGCTAAATAGAAGCCAAAGTCATAATTGCAGAAGATTGGTTGAATAAGTGCACTTAATCTACGTGTGCGTATCACTTTTGAAAGACATGAAGTGAGTTGCGATAAGTGAATAACGTAGTTTTAGTGAATTCCACCCGTGCTCCAATATGTTTGTGGGTGGTGAGGTAGTTTCAAAGCCATGGTAGCTAGTACACTAGGGAAGTTAGAATCTCTTGTAAGTGATGTTGGTCCGGGAAAATAGAAGCCAAAGCCATAAGGGTAGAAGATGGGTTGAAGTATACACTTAATCGACTTGTGAGCATAAACTTTCGAAAGACATGAAGTGAGTGGTAGTGCTTCAATGAAGTAGTTTTAGCGAACTCCACCCGTGATCCACTATATGTTGGTGGTGAGGTAATTTCAAAGCCATGGTAGCTCGTGAATCTTTTGTAAGTGACGTTGTCCCCGTCAAATAGAAGCCAAAATCATGTGCGGAAGATTTATCGAATTGTGCACTTAAAATACGTGTGTGTATCATTTTCGAAAAACATGAAGTGAGTGGCAGTACATGAATAACACAATTTTAGCGAAATTCATGTCATAGAATTTACTGGCAAAAGATGTTGACGTAGAGTTACGTCAAAATGTTACGTTCCAAGGCTGCGTTAATGGGTTCTTTTTACAGAAATCTTTGCAGAAGTTTGCTCTTAAAACCCAGTAGAAGGATAAGCTTCACCGAATATGAAAACTGTCGATAAAGAACTCCAAGAGGTGCGTTTATGTTAAGAGGAACTGATAACACGTCCAAATTCGGGATGAAAAGCCTTAAAAGGAGAGGAATGTACTCCTATTAGAAAACCTGACTTTCTATTCAGTAAAGAAGCATACCGCACGACCAGCAATGATTTGTAGCATACAGTTAACCAGAGCAAAAGCTTTTGAGAACATGATGAGGCGTACATCAGGTAACATTTTTCCAAAAAAACGAAGAGAAGGGAATCTGCCCAATTGACGTTCCCAATTGTTATAGGGAATTTAAGAAGGAACACAGAAGAACATCAAAAATAAAAACGGAAAATTAGGGAAAAATTTTACCGACCCATTTGTCTTCAGGATGCTATTTGCTACTCATTTGGGAAGCCATGGGATATTCTGTATACCAAGACTGATGATAAAAGCAAAATACTTAACTCGATGGAATGGCAACGTATTATTGTGTCGCTCATGGGATTAAATGTATGCACCAGTGTATCTGATTCGAATAACCAGAGTCTATGCGATATACGGCGGTGTGTCAGAATTAAAAGATAACGAATACGATTTCCAACTGAGGACGAAACTATGCTACGTATTGTGTTAAAATGTCTCAGATTTGACAAAAAAAAAAAAAAAACGAATGGAATTTTAAACCCTGATTGATAAGAAGCTGATACAACCATCCACGACGAAGGGAAGTAAAATCAGTTAACAAACCAGTGAGCAACAGACGGAACTTGTACGCATAGCCCCTGAGCAAATGGACCACTTCGCTACGTCTTACCAAACAACAAACTGAATCAGTCACTCCTCGTTACAATTCTTTTCAGCGTATGCTTACAATTTGCCACATTGGGCCGCACTTAGTAACTGCTACCCCACTTGCAACGCAATACATGGCGCATCATTACCAATGGCAAGCCATACCACATACTGCCTGTCTGCCTGCCTGCCATTTTGCCAACATATTTCTGTGTAGTCGAGTATAGTCACAGGGACTGAAGGCAGGAACCAAAAATCCATACAGGATGCAAGCTACACACGTACAGGATGATAAATGAACAAAAAAAAAAAGTAGAAAAAAACAAAACGAAACGGAACAAAACGTATGAAAAGGTAAAATGATGGTTTGATTCGGTTCGGTTTGGTTTGGAAAACCGCATTACAATGATTTTTAAAACTACAGACGGCAACAACAGAACAGAGTCACACAAGGCCAGGTAACAAACAAAGCAATCTGCTGTTGTTGTTGTTGTTGCCAACCCAATAAATTTCTTTTGTAAGAGTTGCCAATGCTCAATAGGCAAAAAAAAAAAACAATAGAGGGAGAGGCACAGAAAGCACAGATGTTTTCTGTACCCCTTCNNTAGTAAAGGTTTTAAACAGGAACTGGAAATGCATTTGAATTTGAAAATTGCAAGCAAGCCGAACAGTTGAAGTATTTGTGTGTGCATATGACTTGACTTTATCTCTGGCGCTGCGGTTTGTTTTAGCACAAGAGCTAAAACTGAAGCCATTTTTTGTCAGTCAAATAAGCAACAATAGAGGTAGGCAGGCAGAGGACAGAACAATGTTTCAGAATTTTTTTTTGCGTTTCATTTCGCAACCCTTTTTTCCACGACGCCAATTTACAATTGTGGTCCATGTATGCAGGATATGTGTGTGCTTGTGTGTGTGTGCATATGTTATCGACATGGCCTATTATGAAAGCAATTTCCAGTTTATTTGCGTGGCAAATAACTCTGAATACAACAGCCAGTACTTTTCGCTGCTCACTAGAGCAGCAGGAGCAGCATCGTATGCTTGCATGACTTTAATGTTCACAAACAAATGCGTTCAGGTATTAGAGATCATCACAGTGATATGGCGAAGGAAAAATAACTCAACTGTTCTACTACTGGGTTGTTGGGTCAACAGAGTCAGTAACATATTTTATGCTCTATTAAACGCCATGTCTGGCAAAAATTAGGGTGGCCCTCTTACAATAGGAAGCATGAAAGTAAGTTTCTTTTAAAGATTCCAACAAGCACTCCCTTGACATGTGAGTCACCCCCCCCATATATTGTTTTTGTATAGAGAAGAGAAGAACGAAATAATTTTTCTCATTATTTTTCAATTCAATTGTTTGTTTATTGAGTTTTTTTCGATTGCATGTTACAGTAAGTCCAGTAAGTTAAATAAAAAAAAAAAAAACGGGGATGTTGCTGGGCCAGTTAGGATTGCATGTCTTGCAATGACGTGTCAGAAGGTAAAACACACAAGCAACCAACTGCTAAATTAAAAGGCAATGTTTGTACAATTCAAAGAAATACACGAGGATTTATTTTATTTTTGTGCGCCTAAAAATAGGCCACAATAATTCTATAGTTTTTGTTCAACTTCATAATAGAGCATGACACAGGCTTTGCTGTTAGCTGAAATTGCTGTTAAAAATACTAGCTTACTTGATTTCTATCAAAGATTCTGTGGAAACACTCTTCGGAACAGTTCACTGCGTTTGCATAATATCAGGCGGGCACCACTCAGCAAACCTGTCAATAATTTCTAACCAAATCACCTTCGGCTTAGACATGTTTTGTTAATATGTCATCTCAAGTTCCCAATTTCCAAATAATGCCAGAGAAGATTTTTTGTGGACTAGTGGTTTCCCTCGCCATTACTTACTCAACTGGTCATTACAACCACTCAAAATTACGACCTAACTTCCTACTCCACTCACGTTGTATGTTTGTTAATCTTATTCAAAGCGGCGTCACCTACATCTTAATGTCTACTCCGAACGAAAGATGTTGGAGAAACTGTTCACGGCAGTTGTACGACAGAAATCTGCGGAAGGAGGAAGTTGCCAAAGAAATATTTTCCTTCATATTTCGTTTTGTTGGGGATGTCTGCTGTGGGATTTGAACCATGGCCTCACCTCTAATCAGCAACAAAACCGACTACGGCGACTTTTGACTTGATCTAGAAGTTTCAAATACTAGCAACACCATCGTTAAGAAATCATAATTGCAACAGAATATTGGAAATCTTATATTGAAAGGAAATCTACTTCAGAAGGGGCATATTGCATCGGATATTTTGTTTTATCCGCAGAAGAAGTTGTAAAATCTGTGGCGACTAGTAAGGACAAAAACAGAATCATTCAGGCAGCAGAAACTGATGGGGCTATCGTTTTGGGAAGGAATGTGAAGAGGAGTTAAAAAAAAAGAAAGATGGACAATCCAAACATTTTCTAGGTTTTAAAGGAGAGAGCAAAATAGATAAAGAAAATGCTGAAGGACAGCCAGCCACCGAGTTCTGAACCAACATCGCTTCTGTCTTGAGAACAAATCACCAGAAAAAGTTCTTCGAACCTGTGAGACGAGGAGAAAAAAGAAGCTAAAGAAGAGCAACTGAGCTATTAACCATAATCGTTTCTGTGATGAGAACGCATCACCACATTGTTCGAACATGTGTGGCTTTAATGAATTTCAGAAGGTAACAGGCAGGCGTTACTTAGGATGATGACGATACTTTAGTACCACTTCACTACAATACATAGTCCACACTTTTTTTTTTTTTTGCAAAATCGCCTCGTCCAAATTATTCTTCCATTTGCTCGAAGGTACTTCAACGATCGAACGACTACCGTAGTCGCCGTAGTCTAGTAGGTAGCGTGTTAGCTTATTAGACGAAATGCCAGGGTTCGAATCCCCGGTCAGATATCAGAAACGGAATATGAAAAAATTAGTAGATTTCCGGGAAAAACTCTGAGAGTAAGTAGAAAATTGCCATGAAAAGTTTCTCAAAAAAAAATCTGTCGTTCAGAGTCGACTTTAAACTGTAGGTCCCGCCACTCATGTATAAAATTAACAGACACAACATAAGTGGTGTGAGAAGCTAGGCCGTAATCCTGACTGAAGGGTTGTAATGGCCAATTATGTCTGTATGTACTTCAACGATCATTGCTCCACTAAGCTTCACTTAGCTCAATGCCTCAAACAGTGCTTGACAGATTTTTAACAAATTATTCTTCAAATGATTCATGAGGTAAGTAAAAGCAATGACAATCCATGACGTTTCCACGTGACGTGAGAGTACGTATTAGAGCCATCTGAAGCTCTCACTAGAAGTTTCTTACTTCAACAAACATTACTACACTTAGCGTACTGCCCAAACAGCGCTTGACGGAATTTTAAAAAATTAGTTGCAAAGGCATCATTAGATAAAGAATGGACATGACAGATCGCGTACCCTACTCGGCACATGGTAGGGAAGTACTTATCAGGGGCACATTAAAATCGTCTAAGGCACCTATCTGAAGTTTCATGAGCTGCAAAATGAAGCCAATAAACTTGAGAAGAAATAAAAGTCCTTTTTAATAAATTCTCTATATTGTCAATCAAAGGTCATTGATTGAAAGAAGATTTCAATGCTCTTACTAGCTTGATAACTGCTAAATAGCAGATCCTAGAGAACTCAGCATGAAATTCATGGCATTTTCCTTCAGAGTTTTTGCCAGAACACTATTGAGAAGAAGAAAGAAATACATACGTATACAAACCTTTAGCTAGGATTACAACCTAGTCTCACATACCACTAATGTTGGGTGTCTTAATTTTTGTACATGAGTACTGTTTTAAAGTCGACTTCAAACAACAGTTTTTTGAGAAGCTTTTTCATGTCAGTTTTGCCTAAAATCTACTGAGAGACAGCCGCCGAAAAAATATTTTTCTTAATTCGTTTTATTTGAGATGGCTTAGCTGAGTTTACAACCACTTACCTACTAGAGACTTCCATTACTTTCGTTACGTGCTGGTTACCTTGAGAAAACGTGCTCTGAAGACAGTGCAATGTTCGCTTTAACGAATAAGATATTATTTGATACGTCAACTATTTTGCTGACATTTTTTTGGGGTTTCACTGTACGTTTCGTAATACTTTACAATGAAAACAATTGCTTTAGAGAGTACCTTTACATTTAACTCAATTGCGACTACAATAATAATAGAGTAATAAATAAAATTATACTCTTGCTCTTGCTCTTATCCACTCTCTCTCTCTCTCTCTCTCTCCTTCATAGACATCCTGTAACAATCCTGCTCTTTTTAATTACAGGCTATACACGCTAATATAATACGTACGTAGCGAGAGGCAATATTTATAATTTAAAAGCCATACACAAACCAATATAATCACACACACTTAAATAGACACTTCTACACCTACACATACACACACACATACATACATATGTTTGTATAGAGTTTATTGGTTGATTCAATGGGTATAAAATGAGTAGCCATAATATTATCTCCACAATATTCTACCACTACCACTCTCTCTCTCTCACACCCCTCTGTCTTTGTGTGTGTCACACATACATAAAACACACATTGTATGGGGAAAAGTTTGTTTACAATAATGGTGTTTTTATATGTGGTTTTAATGAAAGAGAGATGAAAAACAAAAACAAAAATAAAAACAGAGAAAAAAACAAAGAAGAAAAAAAAAAACAAATTATTACAACAACAAACACAAAACAACACACGAGCAAATAAATAAACGAACGTGCTTAAATGCTCGTTGCTAGCATAAATGCAAATGTAAACAATAATGAAAACTCACATACACACACACACTCACACACACTCCGAATAGCAATAGACTAGGACATCGTAAACCGAATAGAGAAACAGTTTTTAATGGTAAAGGCGGTGTGGTGATGTGATTACTGAATTTAGTTACTAACACACACACACGAGTGAAAAGATTTTATGCTACACACGTTACTATATTTAGCATAGGACGTTTCTCAAGGCTTTATTCAAATATTTCAAAGTGTTTCCTGGTGTGTGTGTGTGTCTCGTAATAAGAAGAGACAGTGTTACAAAAGATTAAATTTTCCTCAAAGAATTTTAAATAAAAAAAATTAGAAAAAACATCTGGAATAACGGAATATTTAAAAGTCTTTTGTTAAATTAAAAATTTTGCTTTGTTTAACGGTACAATAAAATGTATAATTTAGCATACATTAACAGATTAAACAACTGTTGATTCTCTGCCTCTCTCTCTCATACTCTCTAAGTCGGTCTTCCTGCCATCTATCTACCACATAAACGCGGTTGTGTATGAGTGTTAGTTACTGCAGCATGTTGTTGTGTGAGTGTTCTGTTTGTGCTCCACACACATTAAATATTTTAATGAGCACAAGTTTCTCCTTATTTTTGATTCTAGTTGTTGTCATGTAAAGCATACATACAGGCGTTATCATAGATGATTCTAATATTTTCTATTTTACAGAAATTTGTTTAAATTTTTAATTAATTTTCCTCACTTTTTTCTATTTTAATTGTAATTTTTAGTTGCTTTTCATTGGAGACAAAACAGAAAAAACAAAAAATGGGAAACAAACACACGGTTACTGTAATTGCATAAAGGGAAAGAGACACAAAAAAAAGAAATGAATGTAACAGTGAGTAACATAATTCAAACAACACTTATAACATGGATTTTTTTTTTTTTTTTTTTTTTTTTTTTTTTAAAAAAAATACGCATGGTCGTATCTTTATAACTAAATTAAGGGATTTTTATTCATTGTTATCGATTTCTTATGTAACCTATGCAATAATCAATAATTCAACAGAATGTAGCAAACATACAAAGAAATTACAAAAAAAAGAACATAAGAACTAATGACAGAAAATAAATGACAACAACAAATCCACAGTAAGATTCTAGAAGTTGCCAGATAATTTAAAAACTATTAAGAAAATACTGGAATGGATATATTACCATACCCGTTTTATAATCAAGATCATGCCTTGAATAACAACCAATTGTTGCAAGTGGAACAGAACGGCCACACTAGAATACTTCGAAATAATGAGTGTGCCGAATTGGTGTCAGTTAGTTAGTTAACCATAAAATATTGCCACTTCATTCGGCATGAAAAGATGGCAAAAGATCAAGGCTAATAAAACTTGGAATAGCATTATACAGTCTCGTAATACAATTTCTGCGTGAGATGAACTCACAGAAAATGGATGAAAAATATCTGAGAATAATACTGGAGAGTACAATAAGTGTAGGATTCATACAAAATGCACTGTCCTAGTGATATGTGGAAAGTTGGCAGCAAACCTTAGAGGTCTTGTCCGAAGATGCTGTGTTGGTTGGGTACTCTTTATGGTCTGGCCTACTATGACAACAGGACAACCTTGAATACAACTGAAGTGGAGTTAAACTAGACACTGTGACTAGCAAGCTTTCGTACACCCGATTCAATAAGAACCTACACTGCAGTCGCATGAGAACCTACACTACAATAGGTCTCAGTTACATATAATTGCTGTCTGTTGCAAATGGGATAAAAATACTATCCTTAGGGTATTGTAAGACAAAAATTAGACAAGATTTGAAGGGATTTCAGAGTTGACAAAAAGAGTAGCAGACAGCTCTCTCCTGGACAGAGACAGGAATTTTAAAATTTTGAAATACGCTGCCCAGAGCGAGATTAAGTGGACAAGTGAGTGAATGGAGCCCTTTTAGAGATAAGATTATTCCGTTGTATACAGAAGGCAAAGGATAGATATTACCAAAGAAGCGTTAGTGTTCACTACTAGTGTGTAATATTCAGATTTCATAGGAAAACTCACGAATATCTTACAAGAAAAAGTATACGAAAACGGTGCTCACTGTGCTAGAAAAGGATGTGCAAAGAACGGGACATAGCAATGCTCTATGGCAGTCAGGTCATCAGCTAAGATAAAGAAATAGAATCACCCTCTGATAGATTCTGTATCGCATGAGCATTTACGCCAATGCTCAAGCAGATGAACTTGTGAAGAAAGGGTGGAGCCAGAATATTTCTGTGGAATAAGAGAAGAAATTTGGAAGGTACTACACATGAGGTACGGAAAATAGGAAGAGATGAAGACTATTCCTGAGCTTAAAGGTCTTGAGACAAACTTTTTTTGGGTAATTACAATGAGAAAAATCTAAAGTTATATTTAACACCACATATACAGAAGCAGTTTGTAAGGGCACTTGTTGTCAAAGAACACTTGTAGAGATAGAGATCTGTAATGAAGAGGACGAATTACAAGAACAAATTCTGGAACCTGTGCGGCGGTAATGTATTACAGAACACCTGGAATCTTATCATATACTAGAAAGAGTTCTTTTCGTACTGAAACGGGACAATATTTTTGGAAGAGGCATGAAAACACCTAAAAAAAAAATTTTTTTTTGTTTTGTTTTTCATTTCACGTAAACAGCTACCTGACAATCGTTTTAAAACGGCTACAACTTGCTGAATTTTAAAAAATTTTAAAAATCCAATAGAACCGATCCGCTAAGACAAAATCTAATGTCTCCCATCCATATAAACCACTTTTTTTGATATGGCTTTAATTTTGTACAGCACTGTACACAGAATTTTTTTTTAAATTTTCGTTTTTTTTTTCGCTCTTCGATTACTTTTATAAACAACGTGGCAATTTAGTACGTGACAAAATGAACATATTTTTCGTACACAGGGTTATTTAAACAAAACAAAAAAAAAATAAGGAATTCAAACACATACATACATACATACATACACACACACACACACACACTACAAAGAAAGAAAAAATTAAAAATAAAATAAAAAAAAAGAAAATTATTTGAAAATGTACCATCACCACTAGTAAAAGCATATAAAATCTCTGGCATGTGGATTCACAAAAAGAAACAAAAAAAAAAAAACGAATACCACACCAACAACAGAGCGTAAGTACAAAGAGAGAGCGAGAGAGAGAGAGAGGGAGAAAGAAAAAAAATTAAAAACATATAATATTGCAGACATTGTAAAAGAGTAATGAACGCTAACAAAGTCTCCTTCACTCGCTCTGTCTCTCTCTCTCTCTCTCATCAAGCCACATAGAGAAACCCCAAAATTCACACAGTTTCACACGCATTTACAAACACACACACACAGCACAGCACAACTGTGATAAGTATCCAATACATGGGTGTGAAGTATTGGTTAAATTCTCAATGTGTATGATGTTTCTCTCTTCTCCTCTCTCTCTCTATCACCCTCTTTCCTACCTACTGTTTATATCAAATACAAGTTACGTTACGTTTTACCGCAAATTTCAGTTTCAAATTTATTTTCTTTAACAAAATAATTCATTGACTGACTCGTTGATTATAGTTGGCTCGCTTTACAGACTGGCTGGGAAGTTGAAACAATTTTCAATTTTAATAGAAATTTTGTTTCAATTTCTTTTATTTAAATTTTAAAATTAAAAGCAAAATAATTTAATCTGCTAAATACAAAGACAATCAAAATTAAAGCTTCAGAAACTTACCCTCCAAAAAGATTTTTAATTAACTTCTTAAATGTTTACGGAAATGGAGAAAAACGTACGTACCTGCAAAGAGAAGAGAAATAAATTTAAAATTAGAAATATTCAGTTCAAATGTTGGGGAACACAGATTTCGACGCAATCCCCCCTTAATATAGAAATCTAAAGGCGTCAAAAAGCATAAACTTAAAGGACAAATGACGTCACCAAGACGTACAAAATTAAATATGAAATGGCATACCTCGCAGTTCATAATCTTTAATCATTGACAGAAAAAAATTGACTATAATGACGTAAAGGTTTTTCCACATTCACTTTTTTCGAATGGAATGGCTTTCCCACAACCAATACTGGGTTTTCCAAGTCCCATATGTAATAATTTACTATCATACATACGTACACATAAATAATTGGTCATTACAAATCCTTAGTCAGTGTTACGACCTCGCTTCTCACGCCACTTGTGTTGTGTGTGTTGATTTTATACATGAGTGCCGGGACCTACAGTTTAAAATCGATTCCGAACGACAAATTTTTGAGGAACTTTTTCATTGTAATTTTATTTTCTCTTAGAGCTTTTGCCAGAAATCTGTAGAGAGGAATTTGGAGATGACCAGGCACGCTACCTATTAGACTACTGAGTATGCTTAATCAACGGAATGAATAATGAGCTTCATCGCTGTAGACCTGTTGTTCTAGTTTCCCGTAGCATGATATCTAGAGTGTTGCAAATGGCTAACCGGCTTTAATTGCTGCCTTAGTTCGCAGACTTTAGATGGATGCCGATACGAAAGCACAACATAGTAGGCTGTGTGTTTCATATAAGCTGCCAGACCACTGCAGCATTTTGCAACCGAACGATATGGCCATTCTGAAATCTGTACAATGCTTATTCTGACAACCCCAAATGTATGTATTGGCGAAGTACGTCTTAGACCATGTATGCTGAGAATTTCTTCGTGAAATTACCGAACACTCAAATGCAACTGCTATATGGGTTCCGAGAGATAGGGAAACCGTTGGGAATTGTATTGCTAATGGAGCTAGCTAGGGCTGGTACATAGCATGCAATCGCCACATGTGACAGAGTATAGGTATTTCCCATTGTCATAGTAAATGGGAACATATTCATATCGTTTTACAGGGAGACTCAATCTCATGGGCAACAACAGGATACGTGCATAATTGCTGGACTCTGCTGGACATGTATGGGTAAGATTCACTGCCCTAATTTTATGCTTACATGTTACGGCTTTTCATCGCACAACAATGGTTCTCACTGTTCTTTTTAGTAGGGCTGCCGAAATACTTGATATTCTGACAAATGACTTCTGCAAGCTGTCTTCATCTCACGTATGAGTCCCATGCTTCTTTCTAAAACAAATATTACGAAGGTTTTTGACCTCTCACTCTCTGACATCCTTGACCCAAACTCTTAACTATAAAGATTGCTGCAAGCAAGATTTATTAAAAACTTCCGGTAGATTTCCTCTAGGGAATGTCTGATCTCGGGATTAATTATTGATTGTGATATTGCAATGGACTTATATGATGGCTTAAGAGGGACCCTCCTCAGATTTCAAGGTGTTTCCACCACCATTTTACATAACCTAAATCAAGGTACAAAATGAAAAAATAACATGCGCTTTAAAAGAGGCGTGGCACTGGTAAAATTTGGATTATCCAATACACATTCTGGAATAGAAATCATATTCTATGCAATACGTACATTATAATTCCAAGTCATAGCGGTATATTTAGTAATGATACGGCGTATGCTCTAGGTAGATTAGGTTCATTTCTAAGGTCCCACTACTGGCTGAGTCAGTGGTGAAGAACAGTGGTGTTGTGGGAATGAATCGGGTTGTTAGGTATCTCGGTGTCTATGGCCTGTTACAGACAGTAATAGAACAGGTCTGCTTCTGGGCTTAATTAAGGGTGGTCTGAAGGTTGTTACTGGGTTTATTTCACGGCAAGATTAGATCACTGACAACGATCCCAGTCGGACTATTACCAGGTAGGTTATTACACACGTCGTGTGTAACTGTCTAGTCCTTCATAGGTTGAGTACTCTACTCTATTTTGGACTCTTTGTCGAGTGCCGACATTAAGGCTTTTTAAAGTTTCATTATTAGTTTGAGCTGGTTGAGAAGTGCTAGGTCTTCAATCTCTAAATGTATGACCCGAGGTAAATAAAAATGAAATTTTTTCTATTTTCAAAAATTTAAAAACAAAACTTAATAACTTTTTTGGAAGTATTAAAACAAACTCGTTTATAAACAAATTTCACAATGAATAGAATTGAAGAAAAGTTTTGTCAAACAGTCAACACACACACTTAATCTCACAGACAATAACTCTTATGCTCACAACTCTTTATTGTTCTGTTCTGTTCTGGAAATTCTCATCTTGATTGTTTCATTTTCGATTTTCATTAGCCAATGTTTTAAAAGAAAATATTTAAATTCCTTAGAAATTGCTGCAAGAGGAAGAGGAAGTGAAACCATTTCTATTGTCTTTTTCCTCGTTTTTAATATTTTTTAAATAAATTGTCCTCTCTTTTTTGCCTCAGTCTCTCTCTCTCTCTCTCTCTCTCTCTCTCTCTTTCTCTCTCTTTCTCTCTCTTTCTCTCTCTTCCAAAACATTGTATTCAATTATATGCTTGACATTTAATGGGCTCCCCTAAACATTCTGTCTGTCGTTCTCTGTCACCAACAACACATGAGGATACAATTTAACAATCGTAGTGAGAGATGATGTGACGACTATTCTTTCTAAAAAGGAATTTCAAAAAATAGAAAAAAATATTCGGAAAAATGTCAAGTACGGGAGAAAGAGAGAGCGAGAGAGTAAAACAATGAAAATGCCATACAATGACAAAGGAATTCAAAACAAAATATGAGAGATTTTTACCATTTTTTTTTTTTTTTTTTTTGGAATTCAAAACAAAATATGAGAGATTTTTACCATTTTTTTTTTTTTTTTTTTTTTTTTTTTTTTTTTTTTATAAAATAAAATAAAATTTATTAAGAAATTATTTTTAAATGAAAAAAGAATGTGTCCTACACTCCTCTCTCAAAGGCTCTGGTTGTAAGTACAGATACGCAATAGAGATGGATGACTGATGTACGTATATACATATGTGTATGTATGTATGTATGTATGTATGTATGTGTGTATGTATGTATGTATGTGTGTATTCATATTCATATTCAAATTCATATTTCTCTGCTAAAAGGAATTTCGAAAACAATGGCTTTGAAAATCTATTTAAATTTATTGCTGTGACGCAAAAGGCAACAAAAAAATAGAGATTTAAAGGGACCTGTGTTGGAGGAGGAGGAGGTTAAGCAAAAAGGTTATACAAGTAAAAGTATTATTCCATAAATAAGAGATTCAAAAAAAAATATTTCAGAAAAAAAAACAAAACCAAAAAAAGTCAATGAAAACAATAGAAACTATGCAACATATCCTGGTACAAAAAGGACTAAAACGTTTACATTTACTGCCACATACGGTGACTGAAACAATTTGCTAACAAAACATAAGTGATCGTTCTACTCTTGCACTCTCATGGATTTAAATGGTATCCATAACGACAGGTAGTGTCTATGCGAGGACAACATCTGTTGAAATTTACTTCCATGTTTGAAAATATTTATAAAATGGCATAAGAACGCGCTTGTACACACACATACACGCTTAGAACTGGATTCTGTTACTCAAGTGTTGTTGCTGCATTTGTTGGGCATATCAATAAATCATCATTTTGGGAAAAAAAATTGTTTTTAAGTAAATTTAGCTCCCAAATAAATATTTCAAAGTCCCAAAAAAAAAAGTTTACGGGGACATCATGCTAGTCGCCCTTGAAGTCGGAAATGACCGGTACTACTATACCTACTAGACTAGACTTGTTGCTCCAGCTTCTCGTAGCAGCATATCTAGAGTGTTGCAAGTGGCTAACCGCCTTTAATTGCTGCCTTAGTGCGGAGACTTTAGATGGACGTCGATACGAAAGCACAACATAGTAGGCTGTGTGTTTCTTATAAGCTACCAGACCACTGCAGCATTTTGCAGCCGAACGATATCGCCATTCTGAAACCTATACAATGCTTACTCTGACAACCCCAAATGTATGTACTGGCGAAGTACGTTTTAGTCCACGTATGCTGAGAATTTCTCCGTGAAATTACCGAACACTCAAATGGTAACTCCTATATGGGTTCCGAGAGATAGGGAAACCGTTGGGAATTGTATTGATAATGGGCTAGCTAGGGCTGGTACATAACATGGAAAAATTAAAATCAATCAAAAACACTAGTTGCCCTCGAAGATGAAAACATTTGATAGAACAACAGACATTGGCACACATACTCTTAGAACCGAATTCTGATACTCAAATGTTGTTATTGTTGTTCGGCATCCTTATAAATCATGAAAATCAAAGGGGGGGGGGCGTGTTTTGAAAAAATGTTGAAGAATTTTTTCTTGAGTAAATTATGTCAATTCCCAAAAAAATTCAAAATCCAAAAAAAAAAAAAAAAAAAAAAAAAAAATTATGAGTGAGCTTCACGTCCAAGGAAGACGACATATATTAGCGGGAAAAACTGCAAGCAGTAACATGGGTAAAATTAAGACACCAGTATGCACCCTCCCTATAGGCTGAGGATATGAATAGCTAAGCCTACAGAATGGGTACACACTCAGTCTACAGCAGATTTACCCTCAGCGTAACTTCTGCCTTCCGTACAGTCGCTACAGATGCATCCGTAATGATGGCGCTGCAAAATAGTAGTGGACGTAGAAGAGAAAACATTTTGCAAGGGATTAACGCAGCAACCAAATCTCAATCACGAGAATAATGATGATGGTATGAATATATGCCAGCATGTCACAAGGAATATACATTCAGATTACCGGAATTACATAGAGGGAAGCATAGGCACGTGAACTTGTACATGGCACAGAGTCAATGCGGCTGCAGGTGCCATAGAAACCAACAAAATATTCAGGAAAGGACAATCGGATCTCAGATAGCTTCCGTTAGCACTGTTAACCCGATGTCAACATCAAGCGTAAATCTCAACGTGTTATGTGCTTTTGCTAAAGAGGTCTTGATGCAATGTGTGCGAAAACAGATTTTAAAATCTATTACCCTGAACTAAAACCAATTTAATTAACAGGGCTGTTAACAGCAGAACAGAACTCTGTTAAGCGATTAATCTAAAGGTTACAAAGAAAAAAATCCCGGATAAAATTAGGTAAAAAAAAAAATTTAAATCTCCGACATGACGGAAAATTTCAAAATCTATTATCAAAACTGGCTTGGTTTGCGTCTAGGGTAGTAAAATCTATCTTTAAAATCTATTGCCATATACATTTTGATGCAGCACAAAATGTCAGAGAAAGTAATACCAGCGGAATTAGAAAGCACCACCTGCTAAATACCCACAGCCCCCGATATTATACTTAATTGAAGTGCTAGGATAGAATGGTACCGCTTAGCGACCGATAATATTTGAAGATTCCCATCCTTAAGCTCGTATTGCTACACAAAAAAAAATTTGCTTCACATTTATTAAGATTGTCAAATAAAATTTTGCAATTAAAATAAACGTATTAAAACAATTGTTTTAATTGCCTTTCAATTCCCAAAAATGTTTTAAAAATTCCCTTGAAATGTATTCTTCCTAAATACAAATTCCATTCAAGAAAAATTGAAGTCATCCACTTGTGTTTAGACCAGCAATTCCACCCAGCATGAGTTTTTGACTTTCTTCTTTTTTATTTTGTATTAAAACCATGCATCAGTTTTTAAATTTTTGATTTTAATCTACGAAAATATTACGAAAAATTGGAGTGTCAAATACACTTGTCGCTATACCTCTCTCTCTCTCTCTCTCTCTCTCTCTCTCTCTCTCGTTCTCTCTTTCTCACTTTAAGTCTGTATAATTTCTGAAAATATTTTAAAAGTAACAGAATATTTAGAAGTCTTCTCTTGACATCACATGCCAGCAAGCAGAGTAACTCTCTGATATTCCAAAATACAAATAAAAAACAAACAAAAAAAAAATTTCATAAAATCAGAAAAGTTTGTCACTGATTTTGAAATTAATTTCTAGTCAAAGTCAGAAGAATACATTCCTAGAATAACAAATACATTTAAAAAGAAGTCCAGGGCCAACTACATACTCTTCAATTAGATTCTTTTTCATTTTACTTCTTAAATCATTTAAATTTTTCTGTTAGAGGAAGGCCTATTTACGGAGTTATAAGTTGTTTTCTTTTTTTTTATGTCGAGTCCATCTCTGCTGTTTGTTAACAAACCTTCACAAAAAAATGTAACTGTTTGCCGCCATAGCCCTGGCAAAGCCATAGTGAAACAAAGAATAGGAAACCATTCACACATTATAGAGGCTGTTAAATAGGCATACATTAATGCTTTACTAATTAGTAATAAAACATTATAACATTCAGGTGTTGTCGTTAAATAAAAAGTATTATATGATTACTAATTAGTTGCTA
Source organism: Sarcophaga bullata (assembly GCA_005959815.1). Taxonomy (NCBI): domain Eukaryota; kingdom Metazoa; phylum Arthropoda; class Insecta; order Diptera; family Sarcophagidae; genus Sarcophaga; species Sarcophaga bullata. The sequence goes on along the minus strand of QOCX01000678.1, from coordinate 65,527 downwards.
GCAGCCGTTAAATTTTATGCATATTTTTCGCATACACAAGCAACAGTCATGCATATAAAATGTTCATCCTGCTAACATGATTAAAATTTTATAAATTAAATGTGGGCGACTATGTATGCGTACACACATACATACATACATACATACATACATACATACATACATACATACATACATACATACATACATAATACATACATACATACATAACATACATAATTACATAATTACATTACATACATTACCTACTTACATACATGTACACATACATATGTAAATCTAAATATAAAAAAATTAAAAAATTTTTCGTTTATTTTTTATAGCATACACACAGGCATTAAAGCTTAACATGTAACTGATGTGTATGCTTTAAAAAATATTGGGTGTATAACATAAAAATGTGGAATTTTCGGGAAACATTAAATTAAATTTAAAGATCTTAAATAAGTGTGAAACAGATTAATTCGAATTTGAAAATCCAAAACGCAATCCAAATCTAGTGTCACATTTGAACTTAACAGAGCACTGTTAGCTCTTTCAACAGTATCCATCTGAACAAGCCTACTTGTTTAAGAGCTAATATTAGTATAGATACAAGGTGTATGAGCACCATACCACATTCAAAGGAAGGTCTTAAAATAACCCTAGGTTGATTTGGTATTGAGAATATTGGCTTTAAAAATATCAATTTCTTGCTTGAAAATTCTGTAGATCAGTGGTCATTTTTCAACATATGGGGCATAGCACACCCACTGGACTATATGCAAATGGTAGCCCACTGGGTTCTCTATCGAAGCGCGCAATTCAAAAATTCAAAAATTACTGCAAAAGACATACTAAAACATACTAAAATGTTAACATTATTCTGTTAACATCCGACTTTCTTATGAGAACGTCAAAAAACCCTTACCTAGGCAGAGGCTGTAATGATAACGAAAACTTGAATTCAAATTTTTCAACATGACTTGTCTCCGTAGTCTAATAGGTAGTGTGTTGGCTTATTATTCATGACATCGGAGTACAAACCTTAGAGCAGACATCTAGAACGGCACGAAATATGAAAAAAATATCCCTTCAGCGACTTCCTCTCAGCAGATTTCTGGCAAAAACTGTGAGAGTAACTATAAATTGCCATGAGAAAGTGTCTCAAAAATCTATCGTTTGGAATCGACTTTATAATATAAGTGATGTGAGAAGCTAGGTCGTAATAATACTGACTAAAGGTGTGTAATGATCAATTATATACGTAAGTATGCATGTATGTACTTGTCTAGGCTCAGGTGGTTCGGATAGCAGCCTATCTTCACAAACTTCCGAAGAGGGCTATGGAATGATAACAAGAAATAAGAGTGTTAAGGGGACTATGGAATGATAGCCAGTAATAAGAGGTATACAGTGTTAAAGGCAAAATGATATTTGCAAAAGGTACTTTTGATGGCTCCAAGAGTGCTAAACTTAAGGCGGCTGCCAATTGAACCAGACTAGCGATGAGTAATCTATGTACTTCAGTGAAACTTTATTTCTAATTAAAGATTCCGAGCTTAGTTTCCATTAATTCATGATTACTTTGCTGTTGGTTACAAAAGAAAAAATTCGATATTTTCGAAGCAAAAAAAAATTGTTTTTTTTTTTTTGCGCTAGGTTGTGCCACATTCAACAACTATGGTAAGTCATTGATGTTACCCTGAGAAGTGTCATTTGTGTTAGTAAAGACACAAACCATACGATGAAACTACGCATCCGCGTAACAATACAGCATATTTAATTTCTACACCCAATATACGAATATAATTGCAGCAGTTAAGTTATATAGGAAGAAAGGGAAAGAGATGGAGAGAGTGTATGAGATTTTCAGAAACAGAGATTGAAGGGAAAGTGGTGTGTGTGTGTGTGTGTATTTGTATGTTATTAAATGTATAAATAGATGAAGTACTGTTTTTCTCATTTTTTTTCTCTGTAGTTTCATCGTGTGCGAGTGTATGTACTTGTATGTTTGTGTTTTTACTAAATTTTAATGCTTAAATATGTTAGCAAGAGTATGATAATGTGTGCGTGTGTAGTATTTGTGTGCGTATTAGCATAGAGGTTGTCGTTGTTGCAAGTGTATATTCCAGTTAGAATGATAATTCCTCTTGTCCCTTTTCTTTACTCTCTCTCTCTCTCTCTCTCTCTCTTTTATATTTTATAGAAGAGTGCAATTGCGAGTATGTGCACATAGTGTGTTAGTGTGTTTTTATTATACAATTTTAAATAAACATGGCATCCCCCCGTCGTTGGTGTTGTCGCTGTTGGTTATTTGACTTTTTCGGTAAGGTTTTGTTCATGTTTCTGTTTCTGTTTCCTTTTTGTTTTTCTTTATTTTTTTGTCAACCAGTTCAAATGCATGCAAATGTAACTAAAAAGTCAATTCTCAGTTATTTTTGGTCGCTATTTTTATATCAGGATACTTGTTATCCTAGTTCTGTTATTTGCTTCCTTTTGCGCTCTTCTCTCTCTCTTTCACTCTCTCTCTCTCTCTCTTTCTTGCCTTCTTCCTTTCTGCAATTAATATTTAATTTTATTTTTACATTTTTTATTTCCTTTTTTGGTACGTATACCAGTGAGAGAATGAGTGAGCATGTATGCGTGTGTGTGTGTGGGATTATGTTTATTTAGAGTTTTACGTGTGTCCTTTAGTTTTAAACCAGTTGTAAATACTGCTGGTGCTTTATTGTATGTGTTTTTGTGTGTGTAAGTAATGAAATTTGATAGACTTTAGAATTAAAATAAATTTTACAAAAGGAAAACTACGATCCTCTATATAAACATATGAAATCAGATATTACAGGGTGTGCTTCGCTGACCCCACTTAGAACATTAATTTCATTATACTGAAATTATTACCGAAGACCGATAAATAGTGACCCATAAGAGAAAAATTCTCTTTCTCACAACGCGACATATATATACTATGTACAATCAGGATTACTACCTAGCTTCTCACGCCACTTATGTTGTGTGTGTTAATTTTATACATGATTGGGGAGACCTACATACAGTTTAAAATCGACTCCAAGCGACACAGTTTTAAAATACATTTCATGGGAATTTTATTTACACTCGAGTTTTCGTCCGAAATCTGTTGCTCTCACTGTGTTCAGCTCTTCTAGATAGTTTAACGGAGCTATTGATGTTTTTCATAAATTAACTGTACTGCCAGACTGGTTGACAGATTAAGAAGGTCATAGCACAAATGCAAAACTCTGATGGTAAATCTCAAAACCACTTAACCAGGGTTTGTCATTTAGTCCGGGACTACCACTTCTCGTGGAATCACAATGAAAACGCCTTCATAAAGCTTTCAAAGGATGGGTACTTTATTTTCCAAAAAAAAAAAAAAAAAAAAAAAAAAAACATATCTACCATGGCGAAAAGCAAGCAAGGATGTTTTTATTGCTAAGGACTTTTTGGGACTTTTTTAAAAAAGTACCAACAAAAAAGTACTATTAGAAGGAAAATAATTACAGCATAATATAGAGAATTGAAGGTAAAGAAAAGTCAAAATACACATTATGCTGTATCATAGGCAACTATTTGTAAAATTAAATACGCTTTTCAAAAAAATGTACCAAGAGAGTACTTTCAAATATCAAAGAACGTAAAAAAAAAGACAAAAAATTATGTTAAGAACATAATACTTTAATTGAGCTCTGAAAAGAAGGTTTGTAGGAAAAAAAAAATACTAAATACTAAAAAGTACCAAAAAAAAAGGACTAAAACATAAAAAGTACCAAAAAAGAGTACTAAAACGTAAAAAGTACCAAATAAAAAAGAAATTGCCTTTTTGACACAAAAAAGCCCTTGTAATAAGGAACAAATTAACCTTATTAGCTTCCACAGCTGGTTTCATTGAAATACAAAAAAGAAACGCCAATTTGGTACCTTTTGCTTCCCCCATAACAGAGTACTTATTGCAAAAGTTATTTTAAAAAAAAAAATATATTCTGAATCTACAACAACTATTGCAATTTGTTTAAACTTTTTTTGATTTAGTTTTTTCTGTTTCTAGCTAGTTTTAACGCGTAAAATATGTCGGCCAACAGAATGAAATTGTTGTTAAACATTCATTGTGGTTTTAAGCTAAAAAGTACTTTTTGTTTCTCTTGTTGTTGTTGTTGTTGTTGTTTTTTTTTTTAAATTTATATTTTGGGTACATATTTTGTAATGTTAATAGTTTTAGTTTTAATTTGCTTTAGATGGCTATGGCTTTGGGTATACATACATATGGTATGCATGTGTTAGTATAAAAATACACTTGTATGAGTGCAAGTGTTTCATTTTTTTTTTTATTTATTTGTGGTTGTTTCATGAAATTGTTGACAAATTGTTTTAACATTAAAAGGGACTAAAAACAGGGAATGGCTGTGGCTATTCCTTTATACATCCACCCAAAAGTACTTTAATAGAACAATAACAACAACAACAACAACAACAACAAATTGGAACAATATGTGGTTTGAGGTTTAAGAGTTAAGCCAAGTTTATAAAAAAAAAAAAAAATGATTTATTTTATAAAAATTCTGCACAAAAAAACAAGAATTGAATAAATATTATTAAAAAAAAGATTAAAAAATAAAAGCATACTTTAAGGTTAACATTTTTATAATTTAAGGTTAAAGGAAAAATAATTGTTAAACAATTTTTAAACAAATTCATAGGGAAATTAGATTTAAACCTAAAAATAGTTTACATTAAAAATAATCAAATACAGTTTTTAGTATCCTAAAAGCATACTTTAAAATTTGTAAAATGGATTTTTTTTCTTTCTGAGAGCATACTAACCAAGAGTGTAAGTGGAAGTACGAGTATAACGTCCGTATTTAAGCTTTTATAGCAGAACTGTTTACTTTTGGTTTTTAGTTTGATTTTTTTTGTATAGCATAGTTTCAGGGATTTGCATAAAGTATTTAAAAAAAACAAAAAATATTTGTTATTATTCACATACACACATACACATTTTATTTCCTGTGTCTGCTTTCTATCGTTCGTGTCATTATTTGACAGTCTTTGTTTTAAATATTTTAGTTTCTATGGCATACAGTTAGTTTGATGTTATTTCTATAGAAAACTATAGCATACATTTAGGTTTAATTCAATTTCAGTTGGGTTTTTATGTTTTCTGTCTAAAGAAATAACATTTTTAATTGATTTTTCAAAACTGATGTTGTTTTTATAAAAAAAAAAATGCATTTTTAGTCACTGACAAAAATAACAACAACAAAAGGAAGAGAAATAAATTAAATTAAAAAACAAATTTCAAATACAGCCTAATGCCGTGCTGAATTTTTTTTTAAGCCATTCTAAATACAAATAGAGAACGAAAACTGAAAAAAAAAATTTTTTTTAGTTTCAAAATTTGATTTAAACTTGATGCCAGGTTAGTATTATGGATCATATGCCATGACCACTAAGTCAACCGTACTTTTAATATTTTCAGTTCCCAGAAAAAATTTGGTTGGAAAAAAGGTATTACTAAGGTAGCTAATGGTTTAAAGTATATTTAAAAGAGCTTATGAACTGAGTTTAAAAGGCAAAATAAAGCTCGAGTTAAAAAAAATACGATTAAGCATGATTGATGACGCCTTAAACATGACTGACAACGCGACAATGGAAGCTTCTAATACAAACATTTCCGGAACGTTATCTGATCGATTTTCAGACCCAGCTCTAATGAAAACAAAAACCCAGAATGGCTCGATTTAACACAATTTAAATATAATCGATAAGCATTATTCATAGGCGTGATTGAAAAATTTGTTTAAAACTGACAGATACGTCAAGCGAGATTGATGTGATTTAAAGATTAATAACATGTAAGATTGAAGACAATTTATATAAGACGGATAGGCACGATAGTCATGATTGATGTAATTTATATGCGATTAACATTCGTGAAAAGCACGATTGACGTAATTTGTATACATGTGCGGTAGCCATTATAGGTATGATTGATGCAATTTAAATGTTAGTAACAGGTAAGCATGATTCAAATTGTTACAATTTAAAAACGTTTAACACAAAGGATGGCCATAAATCACAAAATTTAACTATGAATCATCATATCAATCGCTTTAAAGTTGCAACTATGAATAGATAGATTGAACTTTAGACTGATTTTAACAGTTATTATGGACACTATTAATGCAATTAATACTTTATTGATGGTTATGGTAGACAATAGCATTACATTGACAGATGTGACATCGTGATTGATGCACTCAATATATGATTGATGGGCATGATAATAATGATTGCTGCATACTAAGTATGATTTATCGATATTAATAATTAATTTCTAGAATTACTAACTGATTAACAAGAAATATGAATAAAAGATTAACATAATTTATAACTTTCTACTATGACAAGAATGATTGTTAATATTATTATATATGATTGACGTTTGATGGGGATGATTTATGTAATTCATTTATAACGCACTAGCATGATAATTATGATGGAAACAATAACTGACTGATACAATAGCCATGATTGATAAAATTCATATATTTCCTCGGATAGGAATACAGATAACTAAGGCCAGATACCTAGTGAGGGAGAAGTTAAAAAGAAAAAATAATCTAGAAAATAGACTAAAGCAAGATGGAGCTATGAAAAATCGTATCCAAATAGAGCAAGGTTAATGTATAATAGAAAAGTATAGTAAGCAATGACATTAAAAAATTGAACTTAAGCAAATAGTTTATCAAAACACAATTTGGAGAAACTTTTATTTGCCGAAACCATGATTCACAAAACTGGAATTGAGGTCACTTAAGAAGAATACCTAAAGGCTATGAGATCAATTGGAACAAACCGATAGTTTATGCTTGATGACAAGGCTTGACAGACAGACTTATTGAGGTGTAGAAATTAATCTGCTAGTAATACGCTGAAATTTTGATATTGAATTTGTTGACGGTAATGAGGAAAGCATTCCCATTTTGGTAAGTTTCTGATTGAATATGATGGCAGAATCATGGCATCTATCGAGAAAAGGATGTGAAGCACATTTTCGATATGCAATCAAGATTAAAAAAGCATTACATAATTAATGGCCATGGTTGAAAGTGAAGATTGATGACTGTAATGATCTTTAAACAGAGTCAAACTGACGGGAATATCTTCTGCATTGACTAAATAACAGATAATTTGAAATATCACTACACGACATTTAAAAACGTTAAATCATAGCTTTCGCCAGTTATGGTAAGAAATTAACACACATACCACGGATGGTGCAATAAGTAATCCTGACAAATGCGTTGTGATGGCGAATCAGTTAAGTAAGTAATTAAGATCGTGATTGATCGTTGGCATGAACATGATGAAATGTTCTGATTTTAGCAATATTGTTGAGGTAGCATTCTGTATTAGATAACCTGCTGCCCTAAGCCCTAAGAGGTTAATTTAAGAAAAACGAAACAGACAATCCTTTGCAAATAAACGAATTAACATGGTCACGTCGGCGTGTACCACCGGTGGCCCGCAGTAGACTGCCTCATCGGGCGCCGCGTACCACCGGTGGCCCGCAGTAGACTGCCAAACATCAGTTGACGTTTACTACAGGTGGTATGCATTTATAAAAAATATTTGAATCTTTAACAAAATTCAGAACTACATACATACATAATTGGCCACTACAACCCTTCAGTCAAGATTACGGCCTAGCTTCTCACACCACTTATGTTGTGTGGGTTAATTTTATACATGAGTGGCGGGGCCTACAGTTTAAAGTCGACTCCGGACGACAGATTGTTTGAGAAACTTTTCATGACAATTTTATTTACTCTCACAGTCGCCAAAGAAATATTTTTTTCGTTTTTGATGTCTGACAGAAGTATTCAATCCAAAAATTCAAAAGATTTAATGAGAATGAGACGAACTCACGAAGAAAAACACACAAAACTTTACACGATAAGTTTTGCTGCAAAATAGCTGCCGTCCGGTAGAGGGAAAAGCATTTAGCGCAGCCGCCAGCAAGCGACAACCATGAACTTAAAAGCCGGCGTGAACGTGTTAAAAAGAGATAAATGTTCATGTATCTGATGAATTGAACAAACTAAAAGCAAAACAATATTAAAAAGAAAAATTAATATCTTTTTGAAAAATGTATTCACTTTTGTTTACCACTGTTGTACAGTATTTTTTTATAACCAAATATGGTATAAAGAGTGCATTAGGAAGCAAATTTTGAACAACAAAAACAAAAAAAAAAAAAAAAAAAAAAACGAAATATTCCTAAATTTTTCCGCCGTTTATTTATTTAAATCCACCGTATAGTATTGTGGGTGTAGTAGTCGTACTGTACACAGATACCATGTGTAAAAAGCTGTAAATTTCTCTCTGTCTGTGTCCCTTTCTCCCTATGCATAAATTTTTGTTCTTCTAAATATTTTATTTAAACAAAAACCAGTAGAATCCTATGTTTAAAGTAATTTACACAGGATTTTGCAAAAGACTATCTCTCTCTCACTCTCTCTTTGTGCAAAATGCATATATTCATGGTATTATTTACACAAAGTAAATAATTAAAATTGATAGATTCGGAAAATATGTAAAAAGGATCGACAAAAAATATTTGAATAAATATTATGAAGAAAAAAAAAAACAAATTAAAGTTGGAAGGAAAACAAAATTTTTATGCAAGCAAAACAAAAGATTATCAGTACTAAGCCTAAAACTAGGCAACAGACATTACAATTACAATGTGTGTGTATTTCAAAATTTTAAATTTCAAAATTAAAGTTGTAAGAGATTTTTTTTTTTTTCAATTTAAAAATTCTTTAAAAAAAGCCTTTGAAAGAAAACTTTATATTTTATTGAATTAAAACAATAGAAAAGGAGGTAACACTGTAAATACAAAAAAAAAATACAAAAGAAGTGGCAACACTGCTAACAATAGACAACGACACAAAACAACTTAGCGCAGGCCATGGTAGGAAGCAAGACACACAACAGTGGCCAGCAGCGTTAGTCCAATTCGAACGTTTGAAGACAAAAGCAACAAAAAAACAAACTGGCAGTCCGTCAAGTTAGTTAAAAAAAAAACAACAAATTTTTTTGAAAACATAGTTGATCAGCAATGATGCTTCATTACAAAAGATGAAGACACCACTCTCTTCAAACAAATGGCAAATCATTCCATTCTCATTCATTCATTCATTCATTCATTCATTCATTCATTCATTCATTCATTCATTCATTCGTTCACTTCATTAATAATGGCCCATAATTTACTGTGTTGTTTCCTTTTGTGGTAATAGTTCTACAGAGAAAAAAAATTCTGGAAAACAATGCTTCTAGTCGAAGACAATATTGTATACTCAGCTTGGCTGAATAAGGACACAGACAGAGGCAGAGAATTAAAAACAACTGCGAATACATTACCAAAAAACAACTCAATTTAGCTAGTTAGGAAAACCCAGTGCATAACAATGAAAAAATCATATTCAGCTTGCTGAATAGTCCAGTAAACACAGTTCAGCTAGCTGAATAATAACGAAAATGAATAAAAATAAATATTCAGCTAGCTGAATAGACAAACAGAATTAAAAGGAATCTCCTTATATTAAAACCGTTCAATTCGGTTAGCTAAATCAGTCTAAAATGCCTAGAAATAATGCAGAACACAAAACTAATGCCTTTATACTTACATAAAACTAAATTCAGCCTGCTGAATTAAACTTAAATGGCAGAATAAATGTAACGCAGAACAATTATTTAAATTCAACAGAATCAAAGGTAACTTTTCTTACCTAAAATTCAATTCAGCTGGCTGAATACGACTAAAATCCCATGTAAATAGACAAACGCCCCAAAATAACAGAATTTTTCTGGATACATAGAATTCAGAATTCAGCAAGCTGAACAAGGACACTTTTGAATAAAATTAAGTTATTTGGGCAGAAGTTTTCAGAATTCGAAGATATAGGTTAATTCAGTCAGCTGAATACGGAAAGTTTTTAGTTAAATTCAATCAGTTGAACAGAATTTCCCACCGTTTGAGGAAACGAGTTAATTAAGCCAGCTGAATGAAGGAAGTTTTAAGTTAAATTCAATTATTTCAACAGAATTTTACAGAATTCGAAAATATAGGTTAATTCAGCCAGTTGAATAAGAAAAGTTTTAAGTTAAATTTAATCATGTGAATATAATATTGCAGAATACAAAGAAATGAGTTAATTCAGCAAGTTGAATAAGGAAAATTTCAAGTCAAATTTAAATTTATGAATAGACGTTAATTCAGCCAGCTGAATAAGTAAAATTTTAAGTTTAATTCAATTTTTTTCAACAGAAATATGCAAATTCAACCAGCTGAATAAGTTAAATTGGAAATAAATTCAATTATTTTAAAAGAATTTTGCAGAATTCACAGAAATAACTGAACTCAGCCAGCTGAATACGAAACTTTGCAAGCATAATGCTCACTTTTAAGCAAATAGATCAATTCAGCTAGCTGAATAAGTAAACCTTTTGATTCAAGAGATTATTTTCGACTTATTTTAAAAGGATGCAGAAAAATAAATGAATTCAGCTGGCTGAATAGGAGTAAAAAGTGTAGAAAATCGTTTAAAATTTCTTTAAAAAGCATTAAGAAAAAAGACCGCTTAAATTTACTGCTGTTGTTGTCATTGTAAGAGCAACAAAGAAAACAGCAGCCTTACTTTAAATAAAAAGATTTTTTTTTTGGTAGCACTTGGTATTGGTTACCCGAAAAACAAAAAACCAAAAAAGAAACAATGCTTGAGAGAAAATCGCTTACAATTCTACTGTGTCTGCTGGCGCAATGATAAGAAAATAAATTAAAAGAAGAAGGAGAAGAACAACACACAGCAGGAAGCAGCACAGACTTAAACTTCCGTCTACTTTTAGTTCATATTCGTGTTCGGTTTGTGTACTCCACCATCCGTCATGAGGTGGTGGTGCTGGTGCTGGTGTACAGCGGGTGTTGTTGATGAAAAACAATAAATTTTTTTAAATTTAATTTCATTTGTTGTTTGGGGGGCAGAAGGTGATTTTTTTGCTGGTGGTGGCACTTTTCACTTTTTTATACGCGGGTGTAGAGAAAAGCTTTTTTGCTTAATTGATCTTTTCTAATGTTTTCCTCTTTAGTTTATGTTAAGCGTTTATGTTTTTTTTTTTTATTTTCTTCTTTCCTTTTTTTCTATTCTAATTATCCTGGCGAATGGTATGACAATTAAGTAGTGGTGGGGGAGTAATGTTATCCAACAGCAAAAAAGTTTGGCCATCAGTTGGCCAAACACATTAATTGCACATCAACACAGACGCCAGCCAACCAGCCAGCCAGCCAGCTAACACAACACGACGACACCACAATCATTACTATCGTCAGCACCACCTCCAAACCACCACGAACATAACCAAACAACAGCCAGAGAACAATTGTCTAATTGTGGCAGTATCGTGTCATAATTGTCTCGGCTCGCTAATTTCAAATTGTGTGCCAAAAAAACAAAAACCACCATCACGGCAAGAGTAATAAAAACTGGAGTAAAACAACTTAAAAAAAGAGCACACGGAGAGAGAGAGAGGGAGAGATACAGAGAGCGAAAAACAAATTATCATTTTCATATCCGTTTCCCGTTTCTCATAATGAGCGCAGCCACTTTGTGCTGCTGTCGCTTGTAAATATGACTTCCGTTCCCGCTGCTCACGAACGATTTAATTCTGCTTCGGATGGACAAATTATGCCATGCCAATGGTTAGAGTCTGGCGCCCATCCCTGGCAGCAGTTGTAGAATTTTAAACTAAAAAGTTAAAAAGAAAAATTTAAAAGATTTCTTTAAGTAGAGCTAAGGGAGCAGCTAGGAATTAAATAATCCCCTTCCGCCACCCTATTTATCCGACCTGGTAGAGTGGTAAACATTTGAGGAAAATCAAACATATAAGGACGACTACTGTTTAGTATAGTGGCCTATTTAGCGTTAATCAAAGCATTAATAGAAGAAGAATTTTAGAGAACTAACACAAGCATGGGTAGTGTGGTAGTCCTAAAGATTGTAGGAATTCAGCACAATAAACAGGCAGACATAAGGGTAGCGCTTCCACACCACAGTTTAGACTAGAAACTTTCTATAAAAGGGACGAGAAATTTCTAAAGAAATACCCGGTAAAGGGAACGATAGGGAAAAGCAAAGACCCTTTTCAAGACAGTCGGCTTTCAGGCAGACTAAACCGATGTAAAGCATATTTTCCAGCATCACTCTTGGGAGCATATGGCTTCCAAAAAGCGTTTCTGTTCTGTTCCCCTTCGTTTAATCAATTTTTGTTGCTCCATCTTGCTGATTTCTACCAGTTTTTTGCACTAGGTAGCGGTACTGCCTGACCATCCAGTGATGTTAAGTATTGCCGAAGAAGCAGGTTTTCATTCTTGCATCATACTAAGCAAGCATAACATGACCTTGCTACCTCTATACTCTAAGCGATTCAGGCGTAAGAGCTTAGATAGTCTTCGACCCCTAATCATATGCAAATGCATGGCTTCGAATTGATACTCACGTATGACGATGCAGTCTATGGTAGTCTTAGCGGGGGCGTTAATAGAGGCATTGCTTCCACCCGTCCTTAGAACACCGTAGGGTGTGCGATCATAGCGAAACGTCAGGCCCTGGAGTAATAGACAAAAGATTTAAGCAATCGTATTCATTTACGTAAGGATATGGAGGTTAACCTCTATTTTTTCCGAAGCTGATTAAAGGCGCTTTAAAAAAGCACTTTGGTAATTACAACTCTTCAGTCAGTATTACAACCTAGTTTCGCACATCACTTATGTTGTGTACGTTAATTTCATACATGACTGGTGGCATCTACAGTTTAAAGCCGATTCTGAACGCCGGATTTTTGAGAAACTTTTCAGAATTTTTGCCAGCAATCTGCTGTAAAAAGAAAAATTTTCTTTTGTATTTCGTTTTTTATTGGAGTTGCCTGACCTGGGGTTTGAACTGAGGCCTCACGTCTAATAAACGCCAACACAGTACCAGCTAGACTACGGCGATTCCAGTTGATAACCATTATGTCACTTTAAATCAGTCTTTCTACTCAATACATATGCAATATTTTGATATAAAATTTCATAATTTCTTTCATTTAAAATCGTGTTTTTTTTTTTGCTTACTTCTCACCACACATACCTATGTATGTATACATATGTACGTATATCGCGTACGTACTGTTTACGATGATAAAATACAACCAAAGGAATTCAAATAAATGACTGAACGAAAGTAACAAATACTTACGCACGTAAACAATGGAAAGTACTCTCACACTTATGTATATTCAAACATACATACATGCATACATACATATGTATGTACGCATATATTATTCAAGTATCCTTAGTAAATGAGTCGAAGGCAACAACAATAATAAAATTTTCTAAACGAAAATAAATTTCAAACACGAGTATCACAACACGAGCATTTGTATTTTCTTCTTTCACAATGTCCTTGAGAATTAAGCACACCCATACACGCATATATGCACACATGTACATAGCAGCAGATTTAAGCATAAATACATCACAGCTTAATACACAAACAAATATTCACAGTCACAACAACAAGTTGACATGAAAGACAAAATTTAAAAAAAAAAATGGGGAAAGCATGATAAGAAAGAAAAACGAGACATAGAGAGAGAGAAAGAAAGGGAGTAAAGGAGTGAAGTACGTGAATTATTTAACGAGTTCATATGCATAAAAATGTCTAAATTCCTCTGATAAATGTATTGAAAATAAAAAGCAAACAAGAGCGAGAAAAAAAACATATTTCAAGCAGAGCATAATTTAACTGTTAAATAAAGATGTTTACATTGCACTCTCACTCTCAATCTCAATCTATCCCATTCTCACTCTCTATGTATGAGCAAATAAAAGTATTAAATTGTGTTATTTTTTTGCCGCCTGTTCAACTGAGTGACAGTGAGTTGTTAATTTAAGGCATTCATAAGCAGAGTTGTGTTGTACACACACACAGGTTTTTTCACACACATTTATACATAATCACGCCCTCTGTTTTTTTGTGTTCTAGTATAGGTGTTCGTTTAACAATTGTTGACATCAAGGAATCAGGGGTATGGTGTTGTTTGTTATTAAAGGCTTATCCAGGTTTCGGAAAACAAAAAAGAAAAAAAGGTAAATGACCAACAGATAGACATTCTAACGGTTAAAGTTTGAAGCATCGGTTACTGCGAATCTGACAATACTTATTGGCATTCTATTCTGTCACAGAATTCAAGCACTGAACGTACTGATTCGATGATAGCGGTGGTTTTACAAAAAAAGAAAAAAATCATCTTTTCGAATGAAGTTGATTTTCATCTTAGTGGACACATTCATTAATAAGCAAAATTGCCATATTTGGAGTTCAGAAAGCCCACACATGGTCCTATAGGAACCAATGCACCCGTTAAAAGTGACTGTTTGGTGCGACTTATGGATCGGAGTCATCCCATATTTCTTTGAAAATGAAAACGATTACGATCATGGTTCCGGTCAATGGAGATACCACCCATGTGAACGATGTTTGATTTCAAAAGAGTTGTGCAACTTGCTAAGCATCCAATGCCACAATCGATTTCTTGCGGCTTCAAACGTTTGATGGCCATTTAATTATACAAAATTGTGATGTCAATTGGCCGTCAAGAAGCTGAGACAGCGTTGGACTTTTCTCTGTGGAGAGCCGTCAAAAAAAAAAGCGTTGTGCCCACAAACCGAAATAGGAACCCATGGTGAAATCTTAAATTGCTCTTTCTAGAATTTCCTAAAGATCAACTGCGGTTGGCAGCTCAGTTATCCTTCGATCATAGCACTTTGAATCGATCATAGCTTCCTCAAATGAAACTTACTTAATTGGTCGTCGCAACCTTGTAGTCAGTGTTACAAGCAGCTATTCACAACCATGTTGGGTGTGTCAATTTTATAGTGAGTGGCCGGGACTTACAGTTTAAAATCGATTCCGAACGACAGATTTTTCAGAAACTTTTCATGACAATTTGATTTACTTTTAGAGCTTTCAAAAGAAGACTGCTGAGAATAAGTCATCGCCGACTAAAAACAGGTCGATCGATCATAACGTCAAAAATGTTCGTAATGTTCGAAAAGTGGCCACATTTTAACTATTTAACTATTTTTAAGCACTCTGCGCCTGTGAAACGTACATTTCATGTTCGTTAAAAGCAAACCTTTCTCTCAATAAGTAACATTTCATTCAGATGGGGGATACTTGGAAATCACTACTAACCGGCTAACCCGATATTTAAAATTGGAATTGGAAAATTCAATCCGATTTTCATTTCTTTTGCTGGCAATTATTTAATAAAACAAAAATTTTTTTTCTTTCTTGCTTTTTGGCCCACTGTGTGCTGCTGTTTATCTGTGAATATTTATATTGATTCCTGTATTGATGCTGACAAAAACAATACAAAAGATAAGGAGAATAAAAATTAACTCAAATTATCCATAATAATTGTTGAAATTGGAAAAAAAAATTTTGCAAGAAAAAATACGTCAAGTTTTTTTTAACAATGTTGACAATAATTTTTTTTTTCGAAGTTTCATTTTTTTACTGTGATTAATTTTATATGCCAGTCAGTGTTTCAACTTGAATCTTTTAATTTGATTTTATCACAGAAAAAAAAAAAATAAAAAATAAAAATTAAAAAAAAAAATATAAAAATTGGGACCATCGAATGATGATAAAGCGTTAAAAAAAAAAGATAAAAAAGAATAAATTTTTAATTACTTTATAGGCTTTAAAAAATTTTAATAAAAAATGATAAACATTGCTCTCACTTCCAGAGAGCAAATATGAATAAAGACTCCCCGACAAAGATCTGATAAGAAAAGCCATCTAATTGACTAGACTGACTCTCTGCAATGA
>QOCX01000678.1:0-49560 GCA_005959815.1 Sarcophaga bullata | reverse complement strand
TACCTATTAACCGCAAGATGTTGTAATTAACTTCTTTACCCCCACCAATGGCCTCGTTCCATGCTTAAGTCATTCTAACTCTTGATTATGAGGAAAATGTTTAAACTGCAGTTCAATCCACCGCAGCCAGAGGTCTGTAGACTAAGGCCTGTTGCAAAACTATAGTGCTTGATTCCACTAAAGAGCCTACAGCCTCTAAGGGAGTAAGGAATCCCCCTAAGCCACATTATCACAGTTACCATGGTCGTAATTAAACTATAAGCCAGTCGGCCAATACCCGTTATATACAACTATCAATCGTCCTACCTATTGGGGCTTACTAAAGATTAAACGAATGATTAAAATATCATTCAGTGGTGTGGCGTTATGGTTGGAATCACAACCGAGTTGAAAATAAAAAAATAAAAATAAAAATCGTTCATCGTGGCTTCACACCCTTGCAATACAATCCATCTAAGAGGCCCTCTCACCTCGTGGACATGGAAAAAGGAAACACCACAGGAAGGTCAGGTGGTAGTGTCACCTCTTAGCGGGTCAAAAGTAGGAATCAACGGTAAGTAAAGTTCCCCACCACTACTGCACATACGCGGACGGCATTCTTTGTAGGCAACAATAGACTATGGCAGCTCCATTATTCTACTTAGGTTAACGAAACGGATAAAAGGTAGCAAAACAAAAAAAAACCGGAACTTATGGTCACAATATACATCAACCGAATAAGAAGAAAAATTCTTTGTGGAAGTCATATGCTCCGAAGAGGGGCACCAAATCCATTACACATTTATAGACAACTAAATATGGCAACCCTATTATTCTAGAAGATGCTAGAATAGAAAAATTACCTGCTCCTTAGCTGGAAAATTTAGATAATTTGTAACTGTATTCAGCATTCCTTACTGAGTCAAAAAAAAAGTATAAAAAGGATAACAGGCTACCACCAATGGTAAATGTTAATACCTGATAGTATGGACTTCTTAGTTTTTCTTTTTCGCAACTTTTCCTTTTTATCTCTCTCTTCAAAGCCTATAGTTTTTGTGCTCTGCCAGTGTGATCTTTATATATGCCAACTGACTTGTACATGCAGAGCCAGTTTCAAACAAAACATAGGCTTTGAAAAAAATAAAAAGGAAGAGTGGTAGAGAGGGGGAGAAAACGAGAGAGAGAGAGAGAGGAAATAAGAAACATTTCAGACAGTTTCATTTCAAAAGAAAATGTTAATTTTCTGCGTCTTTAAAAGAAATAACAAAAAAGGGAATAAATTTACAAAAAAAAAAAAAACAACAATTTTAACTGAGTTTTTTACCTTTATAGACCCCCACTTTTTCTTTTTCGTTCTTTTATTTCGTGTTTCAAAAAACAGTTTCTACTGGCAACATAACAAGAAAAAATATTTTCTAAAGAGTTTACTTAGCCTTTAATGCAGGACTTCACTGTCTCAGAAGAGCGAGCACCTGCTTGGCGGTAAATAAAGCCTTGGCAAACGATAACAAAACATTTACCTGAAAAGAGAACAGAAAAAACAAACGAAAAAAAAATGAGATAAGCATAAGAAAAAAAGACAGAGAGAGAGAGAGAGAGAGAGAGAGAGAGAAAGACAGAATAAAAGAAAAAGAAATTAAGAGAACAAAATAAGAAAAGAAAAAAAAGGAAAATCAAATTAAAGTTTTACTGTTGATAACAAATGCTCTACTGCTACTGGTGCTGCTACTCTTACAGCAGCTGCAGCTGCAGCAGTACCAGTTGGTTTTTATTTGTTAAGCAAAGCAACAAAAAAAACATTTTTAAAGAAAAAAACAACAACGCCACCTGTTTAAAACTGTAAAATTAAACAACAAACATGCACTTAAACAAACCTACCACAAACATAAGCACCCAAAAAACAAAGAACAGAGAGAGAGAGAGAGAGAGAGAGAGAGAGAGAGAGAGAGAGAAGAGAAGAGAAGCCAAAAACCTAAATAATGATTGGCCTACTTTAAGGCTGATGCCATTATTTTTTTTATTCTTTTCTCCCTCTCTCTGTTTTTCCCTTTAGAAACTGTTACAAAAACCAATATAATACGGCGTATGTAAAGAAGAGAACAGAAAAACAAGGAAACAAGTAAACAGAGAGTGCGGGAGAGAGTGAGTGGGGAGGGAGTGAGAAGAGCAAAGGGAAAAAAAATATTAAAATCGTTTTTACAAACATGGCGTAAAGCCAACTATTTTATTATCTATTGAAACTTACACACACATATGCACACACTCTTAAGCTGTTATATGTTTAAGGGATTACCATTGCTTTGGGTATCTATTAAATGAGTATCGAGTGAGTATGAATGAGAGCATATTCAGTAAACAAACAACCACACATACATATATATGCATGTAAATGTGAGTACATATTTTTGTTTTTTTATTTCAAATCAATAGAAAAACATTCACACATTTACACAAACACATACAGAGGCTAATATTTGCTTTTAACTCCGAAAATAACGTTAAAAAACATTATTTTTCCCGGTTTTTTTTTCGATTTTTTTGAAAAGGAAGCTTTTTTTTCCACTAAAAAGTAGATTTTATTGCCTTCAATTAGGGAATGCTTTTCTGAGTTTTTCTTTGAAGGCCTATTTACAAAAGTTTTTAAGTGTTTGAATGAAAATTTGGAAGTCCTAAAAGGAATACTGAATTGATTGATTAGTCAAACGTAGGTGAATTTTATGGAATTTTTAAATGCTAAAATATTGGGTTGTTGGGAAAGTAATTTCTTTTTTTTTTCGATAGAGGATTTAATTTAATTTTTTTCTACAGCCAACTTCACTCCTAAGCCGTATAATTTTTATATGCTTAGAGGGCTCATATAGTAAGGCTTGTGTGTGAAAAATTTCTACGCAGTAGTTTTTGGTTCGTGCCCTTTTAAATATGGAGAGCAATAAGCCGCATTTCCGATATAACTTACTGTTCGTTTTACTACAGAAAGGCTAAAAATGCTGTTCAAGCCAGAACGAAATTGACAGATATGTGCGGAGGTGTGTCGACAGTACGCCAGTGCTAGGACTGATTCGCTAAATTGCGATCCGGCAACTTCAATGTCAAAGATGAAGCACCACGTCTGATGAAACCATTTGAAGCTGATAGAGACGCAATAAGGGCATTAGTTGCTGAGAACCGGCGAATAACAACACGTGAGTTCGGATTGAGGTTAAATTAATCGAACTCAACATTTTGTGACCACTTGAAAGGCCTAAGATTACCCTCGAAGCTAGAGATGTATGGGTTACCCATGTTTTCACAGAGAGAAGTCTGTGTCACCACAGTGACGTCTGCAAATCGCTTCTCAAACGTCGCCAAAAATAATCCGCTTTTGAAACACATCATCACTGGGGACGAGAAATGGATTGTATACAACTTCCAATGCAAGAGGGTCATGGGGCAAAAGAGATGAACCGGATAAAAGCATTTCCAAAGCCAATATTAAAAAAAAAAAAAAAAAAAAAAAAAGTGGTGTTTGTCCTCGTGATAGGATTTAAAGATTTTTCCTTCGTATGATACAACAACTAATTCGGAAGTCTTCGGACAAACTGAATGATGCATTTCAACAGAAAAGGCCAGAACTAATCAACAGGAAATGTGTAGTGTTTCATCAGCACGACAATGCCTGGAGACCTCACACAAGTTTGGTCGCTCACCAAAAGCTTTTACAGCTTGAATGGAATAAAATGCCACATCTCCACCACATTCTCAAGACCTGGCACTATCGGATTATTCTTTCTTCCGGTCACTCTCAATTTTTTTTTTTTGTCATTCTTTCTTCCGGTCACTCTCAATTTTTTTTTTTTTTTTTTTTTTTTTTGCCAGCCACGGCCACATAATTTTATGAGCGTGAAATTATGCGATATTAGGAAGATGGTAAGATGGTAATAGATTTGGACCCGAACGGCCAATATGGAATTTAATAAATTATTTGTTTATTAATGCGGAATTTTAAACTAAAAAAAAAATAAAAAAATAAAAAAAATATAAAAAAATAAAATAAAAATTAAAAAAAAATACAAAAAAAAAAATAAAAAAAAATAAAAAAAAAATTGAAAAATAAAAAAAAATTGAAAAATGAAAAAAAATTCAAAAATAAAAAAATTGCAAACGAGCCGACAGATTTTCTTATAAACGTTTTACGGTCGGGTTAATTAAACTTTTCAGAATCTTTAACAGATCCACGGTCGTCTGTTAACACGCTACCCAGATAATGAAATTCTTCCACTTTCATTGCAGCGGTGTTTATACAGAGTCCCCACATGATCTGGAATAAAACGAAATTTCTTCATTTTAAAGGTATTTAATCTGAGACCAAAAAGCCATGATTTTTGAGGAACTCTCCCTGCATATCGTTTATGTAGAAAATTGCAATTGATAGCTCATTGCCAGCCTCTTTTCCTCGCCCTAACCATGAACGAATTAAAATGTTCCAAGAAAATCAAAAATCATTTGAAATTTCGCTTTAAAAACAAGCCATAGTTGCTGCCCTCCTGCCTTGGCTTCGATCCAACACTATTTATTTATTTTTTTGCTGTTTATCCATGTTGTGCTTGCTACCACCGGCACCACTCAAGGATTTTTACAACAACAGCACGAACGAATAATTCAAGGAAAAAAAACGGAATTTTTTTTAAAAGGTTTCAATAGAAAAACCGAAACCGAACCAAACAGAAAAAAAAGAAAAAAGAAAAAAAAAGACAAAAGTTAAACAGCTTAAATGTAAAAACCATGTAATTTGTTTCAAATTACTCATCCTTCTCCTCCTATCTATACTGATACTATATTCCCAACCCTGGCATGCAAGGGTATGTTTCATGCATACGACACATGCATGTACACTTGAAACTCTTTCTACAAGCACAAGTGAAGCCCAGAAGATGAAGAACGTTGTCTTTCGATATGGCAAAAATGCAAAAACTATCAAACAGGTTAGTTGCGAGGGATAGGTGTGTATGTGACTGACTGACTGTTGAATTTTATTTGCTTATGATTTTTATTTTATTTTCTCATATAAAATGAATTGGAATTATTATTCTCCTGATATATTATTTATATACCGACAATCAATGGTTTTTCTCACTTTTTTTTATCAAAAAATTTTACAAACAAATTTGCAGGAATTTTGATGTGGGAACACAACGTAGGGTGGGTGGGTCAAGGAGGAAAAATTTATTGGTTTCTACAAATAGCTTCAATTCGTTAGTTTAAAGCACGTAATGATTTCTTTCATATCTTGCATGATTAATTAATAATTAATTGAGCAGAACCCAAGTTGAACAGAGATGGATAGAGATCTAAGGGCAGTGCTTTAATAGGACGCTCGACAATTGCAATAGGACACCAAAAATAATGCTATGGCAAGAGCTGTATAAATTGCGTAAGACTACGATTAGAGCAGTATGGCCTTCTATTGCGGCCCTACCACCTGTGATATTGTCCCAATAGCTTACGTTTCCCTTGTCAGACGAAGTAATGCTGCTATGTGCAGGAGGACAAAACCATGGGACATATTCTGTACACGCCTGTATCGTGTTCACTAGAACACGATTTCTAGCGGGATAAATTGAATTTGGAAGACAAACGATGCATTTCCACCGAAGATATCCCCAAATTTATGCGGAGTGTGCAAAAATAACTGTTCGAGTTTGGCAATCAGCCCGCCACTCTCCAGTTAAAAAAGAAATGATTGAGTTGGTACTCGTAGATCGTTGTGGTTAAAGGAGTCGATCACAGTGTATGGATGCGATTTTGTGATTTCGGTTACTACACATGGGCACCTCGATATTGTTGGTAGAGGAGGAGTCTGGCGTAAGAAAGGAGGTCGCGGAGGAGTCTGCCCGAAGAAAGCGATTATGAAGACTCGTTCAATTAGATTACTTTAAACTCAAGAACATGTCAAGGTTTCGAACACCATTTCCTTCTTTACTAATATTGTCATAACAACGCTTTAGACAGGATTACGATCTACCTAAGTACACCACCCATGTTCGACGTGTTTTTTTAGTGAAGAGTGGCCGGACCTACAGACTCAGACAAATTTTGAGAAACCTAATTCCAATTTTATTTACTCTCAGAGTCTTTGCCAGAAGTCTGAGGAGAGGAAGTCAAAAAAAAATTTTTCATATCATATTTGGTTGATGTCTGGGCTAGAATTTGAACCGACACACTTCCCACTATGATATGGCGATTTTCTTAATTTTTTTTTAATTATTTTAAGGAACATATTACTGCCACCAAGAATCTCCATATTTTTTTATTTTTAAATAAAATTTATTTTCCTGTAGTAGGTCCTAGAATGATAGAGTTGCCACCTACTATCGCTGCCTTGATTGTTTCTGCAAATGCCAACAGAATTTAAAGATAACGCCATAAAAAGAATGACGTCCACATCTAAATTGGCAAAAGGTTACGCATATTTTTCGTATGTTTTGGCCACGAGGTACATATCCCCAGCAGGTGGTCTTCATGAAACTTTTTTAAATTGCATTCGACCAACTGTGGATAGTTGTTGACCATTATTTGGCAACTAAAGCTCAAATAACAACTAAAGACGAATTATCAAAGGCGATGTTGAAACTAAAACAAAGTTTCCATCAAGTTTAGTGTTGATTCTTAGATCGCATTACGCAATATTTCCAGAATATCAATCGGACAATGGTTGTTACCGGTGCTTACCGGTATAAGTACCTTATAGTACTATTTACCTTTAAGTACTGCTACTTGTTTTACTTTATGAGGTATTATTTAATTTATTAATCTTCAGGTGATAATTTAAGAACACTTTGTTTATCCCACTTTTCTATTTCATTCCTATTAAATGGTTTTAATGCCCTTTTGCTATTACCCCAAAAAGTTAATTTTACTAATTAAATATATTGAAGCCTTTTAAACCCTTTCTGAAACACAAGGAAGCACCACAACAGCAATTTCATAAATATAGGTCCCTCCTATAAAACGATAAAATTCTTACCAAAAAAAAGAAAAAAAGCCTACAGAGCCCTTATTAAATTGTAGCAAATAAATGCCCCTTCTTACTATACTTGCAAAATTATTAGAAACCTAAACTCCTTAAGGTATGCTTTAAATTTTCTTTATTACAAAACAAAAGCATACAAAAGAGAGAGAAGGAAAAAGTAAGGAAATTGAATATTTGCTCGTTAAATATCCCACATACTTCATTGACTTGTCTATTGTTGTTGCTGCGCCACCCATAGAGATTTTGCCAACATAAGAGCCCAACCTTAAGTACATGTATGTAGTGTTCCCTGTTGGAAAACCTAGCAAAGAATTAAAAAATTGGGGGAAAGAAATTGAAAATCTGGTCAATGATTTGTAATGATGAACATTAACAATATTACAATACGACGACAACAACAACACACGTAGGATTGTTGCAAAATCATTGCAAAATCTTATAGGGAAAGTGGGAACAGAGAGAGCCCCGCACGAAAAGTTTAACAGTGGGCGGAAAGCAGACAAAATTATTTAAAATATTAAAAAAAAATACGGGGGAAAGTGCATTTAATACGGGTGACACAGCGGTGGATGAAATTTAAGGCCTACACTTTAATGACACAAGTTATCTGCTTACTGCTCCACAGCTGCAAGGTCCAAGGTCCTTCGCCTGTTGCCTGTATAAAATGGCGGAAAGCCAAAAATCAACATTGAGACGAGGGGGGATTCCAACATTTTTAAAGCATGACACAGCTAAGCAGATAACTACAAGCCAAAATCGGGTTTCAAGTAATGATAACTCCATTAGGCTATCGAAACTACCGAACTGAAATCTCTGCAAGTCATTTACTAATAAACAAAGCCTAGGAATGTCATTATGGCCCCTAAAAATAGATACAGTTAAGGCCATAAACCCAGTCCAAGAAGTTAAAAGCGTACCAAAACCTCCTATCCAATTTTTTCTCGGTATGTCTGAAGTCGCTGCAGACTAGTAGCTAATATGTTGCCCCAGTAGACGAGAGAACGTGGTTCAAATCCTAATCCAGACATCCTGAACAAATCGAAATATGAAATCCTTTGGGAGTCGACTTTAAACTCTGGTCACCGGCGGGGTCGGTCCACTCGTGGATAAAAAATTTACACACACAATATGGGTGAGGTTAGAATCTAGATCGCAATCCTTGCCTTTCTTACAGTAAACCAAGATTTCTCCGCAGTTCAGGATTTGTCTTGCGACTAATTGGCATAACCTACAGGGGAAGATGCTTACCATAACCATCTTCACATGTAGACTTCTCTGCGATGTTAGTCCTGCCATGCTCACCTTTAACTCCTTTAGTCCCACTGTTTTGTTTTACTATTAATGATGCTGGCTGTTGATGCTTAGGATTGATATCCCTTCTAAAGATGAAGATAAACATACATATTCTAGAGATTAATACTCATGTAATGTGTTGCCTGTCACTATCTTTCTCTCTCTCTCCCTCTCTCTCTCTCTACCCACCACTTATTCAAACATGAAAATACATACGAAATACGTCATACCACAAATAAAAGTACCCAAAACGGGACTTTCTTAAATACATAAGAAAGGAGCAAAAAGTACCAAATTATTGAAACGGATCAGGTAGTTTTCTTATTCCAAAAATAGGGCCTGATGTCAGCAGGCCCGACAAGTCTACGACCACCGATATCCAGTTTTGTGCTCACGACAAATTTCGAAAAGCACTATTCTGAATACATTTAACAGTCTAGTAAAGTGATTTGCTCTGTACAAATGCAAATCTTGTGCTGTAGCTCGTTGTGACATATCACGAAAATACCAATCTTTGACATCTGCAGCCTAAGTTGGATTCAAACGATTTGCTGGCCAAACACTTGCAAGCAATTCTCAGCTCTGCGAGCACAAACGCGAAAGACCTACCGACTGAAATTGAGATTTGTGGATGGAAGTGAGAAGATGATGATCGCATTTTGCGCAGATCGCAGCCGAAGACAACAATTTCCTTTAGTGGAACGTTCACCACCATGCCCATGATTTCAAACGACATTCTGTCACCTAAAAACCGATGAGGTTTGGTTTTACACCGACTCGCTTTCTTCTTCACCATAGCAGCTCATGCAGTAATCCTGACGGGCAAAACTGAACTTGTCAGCGAAATTGCCAATAGCGCAGAGAGTCCCATTAAAATGCATGTTAGAGTGTGAAACGTTTTCTTACTGAATGCAAGTAGTTCTTTGTAAAAGAGGTATGCTTGACGAACCACGATTTGTTGAATTCCATGCTGATTTTTTCCAATTTGAAAAATTATTCCTGTAGGGGCACGCATATTCCCTTTATCGTCTGTTCGTCAGATATATAAGCCAGTATCCTTAGATATATGAGTCCAACGATATGGGGCTCAATTGTTGAGACCCTGTTTGAATCGTAGAAGGAAGAATATGTATCGCGAGTATGAGAAGGTTTAGGTTTAGGTTAGAGGACGTATACTTGTCATTGCGAGGGAGAAGATGTTCGATAGTTTTCAACTCCTGCCCGTCGCAACATACGCTGTCCGGCTGGTATGTGTCCGGCTAGTAGGTGTTTCAGATACTTGTCAGCGAGCTAATCTTGCAGTGCCCTGTAATAAAACCAATAACTAACCTCAGTGACTGGCCATATCTATCACTAACTACAGCAGTTAATAGATACCTAGGCACATAACATCTCGATCCATTCCCGCAACCCCTCTGCTCTTCTCGCCTGACCCATCCAGTGATGAGATCGTAAAAGTGGCAGATTGTGAGATCAGGGCCAGTGTAGCACCACATCGGAGGCATTGTTTTGGGGATGTAGGTGACATCTTCAACACGAAGCTTATTTCCCTTCAGTTGCAATTTTACAAGGCTTTAGAGCCTATTTACCGAAACATTTCCCCCATAAATGTATTCGACAAAGTAACACACAAGCAGTAAAAAAAGGTACTCATTTTGTACTGTTTGGTTTCTCTTCTTATAATCTAAATACCCAACACTCTTACGTTCAAGATGTATGTGTATGGGTGTATATGTGTGTATCCGTGTATGTGTGTATGTATTGATATGAAAGGCAAATGGTTAAAGTTCTATGAAGTAACACGAAGTAATATTAAGCAATTGTTTTCAACAACAATACTTAAAACACACAAAGAACATGTATAATGGATAGAAGAGCAAGAGCGAGAGAGAGAGACAGAGCGTGAGAGAGAGAGAGAGAGAGAGAGAGAAGAGTAAAGTATTATCATATTAAAGTGTTACCATTGTTATTTTCATAATAGTGTTAAGTGTGTAATCGAGGTAGTAGTAGTAGTAGTGGTAGGGGTAGTGGTAGTGGTAGTGGTAGTGGTAATGATGATAATAATGATACTCATGATGATGATGATGATGATGATGATGATGATGATGATGATAATAATGATGCTTATGACGATGATGATGATGATGATGATGACAGTAAACATTAACGAAAATGAAATGAAATTTTCCAGAAAGATTTCTTAATATTTTCAAGTGTTTATTTATGAATAAATAAATGAGAACACCAAATACTTGTAAATTAAACACACACACACATGCACACACATATAGAGAAATATACAGAGAGTTACTCTCTTCAATATGTAAGAGAGTATAAGTGCTAAATAGATAGGGGTTAAGTATTGAGGGTGTTGGAGTGTTGGTGGGTGTATTATTTTATTGATTTCCCATATGTTTTACAGCTTTCTCTCTCTCTCTCTCTCTCTGTATATGTGAACACTTTATCTGATTTTCTCCGTAAATTTTCCAAAGATACGTGTGACAAGATTGAAGTGAGTGATAATAAATTGTAACACTTGCTAAAGTGATGGATTGTTTATTGTAAAATAGAGGAAAAATAAAGTTTCATTTTCTCTTACCATCACTCCTCTCGTCTCTCTCAATTACAAAATATTTTTATTTATCTGATAACATACGTACATACCGTACGTTCATATACGCTTTTCTTTTTAAAGCATTATCACAAGGAAAATTGAAAAAATATTGTATGACAGAGATGGATACCCTTATATAGAAAAATTAAAGTGTATTAGAAAAACTGTACATACAAATAAAAGGGTTATCCATTGTTTGATTACAAACAAAATTTTTGTAGTCGCTGTAGTCAAGTAGGTAGTGTATTGCCTTTTGAGACCTGAGGCAGATATCTTCAAGAAAATGAAATACGGCGACTTCCTCTGAGCGTAAATAAAAAAAATTACTATGAAAAAGTTTCTCAAAAATCTGTCGTTCGGTGTCGACTTTAGACTGTATGTCCTGCCTCTCATGTCTAAAATTACCACACGCAACATATGTGGTGCGAGAAGTTAGGTTTTAATACTGACTGAAGGGCTGTAATGATCAATTATGTATGTTTAGGTATGCTTGTCATTACGTATGAAAGACAATGCCAATCAAAAGGCCACCTCTGGACTCTTGTGAGATAGTTCCCCGCCTACTACTTGACAAATATTGGTTTTCAAATGATTTAACGTTAGCGTTTTATCTGCTTAGATATATTTTTGGAAGTAGTTACATTAGAAAGTTTATCGATCGAAAAGAAAATGATCTTCATGGCCAATTGATATCAATCTGTCACCAGAACTTGAAATTATTAATTTTTATGGAAACTCTTCGTGTAATAAAGTGAAAATCGGTAATGTTACGAGGCTCAGGCCACAGCCTTATTGTTTTCAGTTCATAACCTCTAAAATAGACAAGAAAAAAGTCGTTTACCTTAGCAATATAGCGCTCGAAATTGACGGTAACCGTACTCCTGCACCCCATAATCGTAAATTCAGCATTGTGAATGGTCAGTGAGTTGATCTCTATGTGAATGGAGTTGCAAATTCCGATGAACCCATCCTCATTCCGTAACGAAAAAAATATTTTCGATAGTACGTACAATGCGAGGACGCTAGGATTGACTACATCTGTGATACTCTCAGTTCCTTTAATTTTTTTTTTTGTGATCTTCGTTGCACTGCAGATCGATTACGACAATAAAGCAGAGATTATGACTACTCAGTGCGCGAAAGCTGGTCACGTTTAAATCATCGTCTTTGTTGTCACTTTCAACAATTTTTATGCATATTTTCATGCCTCTGTCCAAATAAATTCTACTTCATATGAAGGGTATTTGATAAGTGACAACTTTTTTAAGCCACTACATGGATAACACGAGAGCACAAGAACCACAAAGAAATTAAAATTAAGAAATCGAGTAGAAAAAGGTGGAAAATTAGGAAAAATATAAGTGGCGGTAAATAATTTTCTTGGATTATAAATTCGCGTCAAAAATCCTGAACCTACCGAGATTAATAGGCCTTTCAAGCAATTAGTTACTAATAAAAAAGAATAAAAAAAAACTGCGCCGACTTAAAACGGCAATTAAACTGAATTTATTCGTGAATGCTACAGGGATCCACTACTTTAGACCTGACACTAAAAAACGTGTTCGAAAAAGCCTATTCAAGTAAATAATAGCCTTATACCGGGCCTCTATATTAGTGCACGGTCTGTAACCAGCTCAAATCGCCTCTATCTGAGATTACTAAGCCATGCTTAACTTGCTCAAGCGGAATATCTACTGTGGCTTGAACTGTATGGCACGTAGCGCAGTCCTTTTGCAACTATAAATCGTTAGTGTCCACAGATCATCAAACCAAGTTGGCAATCATTGTTATACAGTGCTAGGCCGTTAACAGTCAAGCTTAAGAACAATTTGCAAAGACAAAACACTTCCAAGCAGCAAATTTCATCCAAAAAGAAAGAATTTGGGTACGACAAGAAGCCGAGAAATGATGAAAGACGAGTTTATAAATCCGAAATGATGTTTGATCCTTAGAAAATAAATGAATGTTTGATTAGACTTGTACGTTGAAATACTTCATTATAAGAAAACTCGATCTGATGTTGTATAGCAAGTTTTGCCCCCTTTCGCCTTAAAGTACAGATCTTGCTGCCACGCCCACTAAGATTTATTTTGATTGATGCTGAAGGCTTGCGAAAGGCGAATGCTCTCACTGAACCCGGAGTATGATTTGAGCATCTCTTTCCATATCCAAATTCCAAAACGTATATAAAATGTAGGCATGTAGAGTTTAAAACTCAACGGTTTTCATTATTGATTCCCATAATTGTCAACATCTCAATCAAAATAAATATTTTACAAGAAATGATTGTCTGTCCGTCTGTATGTTTGTCTGTCCATCTGGTAAACTGCTTGGCCTTATTTTCGTTTTAAATATTCATTTCGTAAATTGCATTGAAATAATCCTGTTGTTGTGTTTTTTCGTTTTTCCTCGAATCCCTTTTGCCATTTGTGTTCTCTCTCTCTCCCTCTCTCTCTCTCTCTCTGTGTGTGTGTGTGTGTGATGACAAGTTTTTCAAAATTTTAATGCCAAATATTTGTCCAGAGTATGAAAATTTTATTGTGACACTCGCTGGCTGCTGCACAGCTCTCCCTCTCATCGATGGATGGATGGGGAGCATCATCTGCAGTGTGCATCGATGCCATGCCATGCCATGCCATGCCATGTTGTTGTTCGGCATTGTAAAGTATGGAATGAAAAGAGAAATAGAGAGAGAGAGAGCGGGCCCACGAGAGAGGGCGTAATAATACAAATAACAACTGTTGTAAGACAAAATGTAAAGAAGCGATTTAGTGGCATGAAAAAGTCTGTTGCATGCAAAATTCGTGATAAATTTGGTAAAATTTTGTTTTGATAAAGTATTTGAAAGAAGAAGAAATTTAAAAGTGTTGAATGACAAATAAAACATAAAAAGTCACTTGAACTTTTAGTTGTTCAAAGTAATTTTTGTTTGAACATTTAAGGGGACACACACACTTCGACCAAGGACTCTGTCAGATAAGAATGAAAAGATTTTCAACTGAATTTAATCGAAATATCTAACCAATGCTAGGGAATTTCTGCATACAACTGTTCTGTATGTATGTATGTATTCTATGGCCTAGGTCGACATGTGCTCCTGTAAGATAACATCTTAAGCCACTTTTTTCTATCTACAGAAAGGCTGAATTCATTTCAAAAGGGCATATAGCAACAGATCCTTTGAAAATCCAAGACGCCAACCATAAATTTTAGCAGCGCCACATTTGACATTAACAGAGCAAAATTTTCTCTTAACAGAACAACATTTTGCCCTAAACAGAGTACTGTTAGCTCTTTAACAGAATCCATCTGAACAATCCTACATGCTCAGCAACTAATATTAGGATAAATACAGGGTCTATGAGTACCAAACCATATTCAAAGTTAGGTTCCAAGGCCTCTTAATAGAACATCAACCATGTTGAGAAAATTGGCTTAGAAAATATCAATTTTGTTTTTGCTTGACAATTCTCTAGAAGGTCAGAGGCCATTTTGGTACATATCGGACACATAGTACACCTACCGGACTACAATGCAAATGGTAGGCCTGAGGCTTCTTCGACAATTATCGCAAAGTAGAAGACTAGTTATTACCACTGTTAAACAATTAACAGTGCTCTGTTAATATCAAATTTTGCCATGTTGAAGTCAAAAAGTGGCGCTGCTAAAGTGGTGGGTTTGTGTCTTTGGTATTTGAATTTCAATTTATCTTCTCACACATCCTTTAGTTCCCATATAAAAATGATTTTCAATTAAATGACAACACAATTGCAATCAACAAACATCAGCAAACACCAGGCATCAGACATCAGGCATCAGGCATCAGGCATAAATAAAATTCAATTTGCATTTTACATGAGAAAATTGCATTTAAAAAAGGGAGAAGGGGAACAACGCCGCTGTGATTTCTTAAAAGCTCCACTTCAACACTTATTCGCCTGCTTTCCACACACAGCATCATCATGCTTTCCCTCTCCACATACCTAATCCCTGCACTCCACTTCAACACAAACGAAATAAATATTAAAAGTTTCTTTGGCATACAACAGTCAGTTCCTTAAAGAGAGAGAAAGAATTTCAAGAATTTTTATGCCTTAAATTTTAAATAATGACGCCAAACCAATTCCACCCATCCAGACCATAGTTTCCTAAGAAAGTGAAAAAACAATTTTGAAAACTTTCTCTACGGCATGAAGAGCTAGAGAAGAGTTCAAAAAAAAAATTTGGCAATCTGGCATATGAACTGATGGTAACTGCTTGCAACAACAACAGCAAACATCAGCAGTAGTGGCAGCTGAAGTAATAGCATTACAAGGCATCATCATACATGGCAATGGCAATAGAAATTCAAATTGTAACACAATGTAATCGCTTACGAGCGAGAGAGCGAGAGAGAGAGAGAGAGAGGGAAAAAGCGTCAAACTTAAGAGATAAAAGCAGAACCAACAAATCTTCCAAACAAAAAAAGAAAAACAAAAAGAGAGAGAGAGAGAAACAATTTAAAAATATACAAATAATCTTTGATTTTTTAACACATGCCACGAATTACAACAGGATTTAAACTTAAATCTTAAACTTAATTCAAAAACTTTTTGAATACTCGTCTGTTCCTAAACAGAAATACAAAACTACCCCCCGTCGACAGGCATTTGTCAGTTGAGCTCCTCTCTAAATTCCTTCAAGCTGCGTCAGTTGATTTGCTTTCAACAGCTGTTGACAGCAGACCAGAGCCGCGTTGGAAAACAAACTGAAATAAAGGTTCATTTCACGCAAAATTGGTTACGAACTGTAGTATCCTCTCTAGTCGCATCATGTGGATTTACTTAAGAGCGACTATTTCTTCTTGTTTTCAATCTTATTTTAAGCGTCGCAGGGGAAAGAAATTTGGCACTAGCGATGTCATTGAGAACTCAATACCAAGAGCATTGCAAATATGAAACAGTAAACCCGGGTAATATTCTAAAGGCTTGCAGGAAAATTTTTGGGATGAGATGGAATGAAATGGACTTGGTAGTCCCTATCGGACTATTGTTTGATAAGGCAAATCACACCGATCACGTGAAATTATTGGGCGAAGACTGGCATGCGTGGTGTGAGATCTTAAGTCCGCTGTTGTATGTGGTAATGAAGATCAAGGCCATGGGATCTCTGTAGTTAAAACAATGGGAGACAGAACAAACGCGAGATTCATCATAGAACAGCGTTAGCATCTGACAGCGCCCTCTTAAACAGTCTCCTGGGTGAAACCAGCAAGCCCTATAATTTCAGAAAATGTTTGGCAACGAAACAGTCTCCAAAGTGAAGCAATTTGGAGGTCACATACACTTTTAAGAGTGGAACCATTTTACGGGGGTCAAAGACAGATAGCTGGGCAGAAGCGGGCGGAGAGTGTATTCGAAACCCATAGCGCAACTGAAAAGTATCATTGAAATTGGAATTTGTTCCATCGAAAGTTGAGCTCACTTTATCTACGACATTAAGTATAGAGAACGCGGCATAGCGAGACTATCAGACAGTTAGGGTGTTCCTCAAAACCCTTAGCCCCTATGCGGTTAACTCGAGGTTAGTATAGGACTGCATTGGATCTTTTGCTGGATGCCAAGTTATTCGGAATTCACGAGAATAATCAAGTTGAAAAAGAGTATCCACGCTGCGAATGAAACCAGAACTTTGGAAAATTAGCATCTACGTAAAGAAACCCTAATCACTATATGCCCCATAGCAAGATTATATGAGAAGGATAACGACTCAACAGAGAACACACACCTTAAATTGGTAAGGCGTTAGAACAAGCAGAAACACCTACCGAAACTTTAGAGCCTCCCAAGGTTCGTCAGAACAGCAGGGCGGCAGGAGACATTATTGGGTTCCGTTTAAAAAGTCACGGCGACTATAACTGAAGAATCCAAGCTTTAATTCGTATTTAAAAATTGTAAGGCTTCAGTCATGGACCATGTAAAGAGGGAAAAGTTTCCCTAACAGCTGTGTACAGAGGTATAGAGGAACACTACACATCATACGTCATATTGTCTGCCTAATCGCAGGTAAATTTGGAACTCTCACTGACGTCTACGTAAGTTTCACCCTCAAATAATCGATACGTATTCACCTTGCCTGACGTATTTATAAACAATTTGCTGACTTTCATTCTCCACATTTCATTTAACCTATAATCTCTCTCTCGCTCTCTCTTTTGCCCTATGTTTCTCTCTTTCTATCCACCTCTCTATCTGTCTTATCCTGCTCTTAAGCGATTATTATATTTCCGTTCACGCTTAAAAGTTATTAAAAACGAATTTAGAACCTTAAACGGGAAGGAAAGAAAAGTGAACAGTGAGTGAACGAAAGGGAATACAGCGTGGAAATTAATGCGTTTTAAGATAAAAAGCTTAGAAAATAGAAAATTCTTGTTATTTTTGTTGTTGTTGTTGTTATCGTTACTATACTGTTGTTATTGTTACAATATTTTCTTAAGGTTGTTGTCGCTTTTTCGTTTTTCCGTATTCTTTTCATTAACGACTTAAAACCACAAACGAAATCCGAGTGCTTATAAGAGCTAAAAAAGACAGTGGGTCCAAAGAGGAGAAAAAATGCAACAAGAAAAAAAAAACAAAAAAAACAAAAAAAAAAAAAAAAAACAAAAAAAAACAAAAAAAAAAACAAAAAAAACAAAAAAAAAAAAACAAAAAAAAAAAAAAAAAAAAAAAAAAACAAAAAAAACAATCACAATAAAATTGTTCCGTGATACTAAACACATAATCTGTGAGAAGATTAAAAAATAGCAAGGACAAAAACCATANNNNTTATCAAAGCCAAACTTTATTAAAGCCAATCCTGAAAGATTATACCCGACAATTACGTGAGTGGAACTGCTTCTTTCGTACTTCGCATATGGTTTTGAAAATTGTGAAACAATCCGTGAAGTACCCGTTTTAACTGTGTTTGGGAAGCGTGATCGATATTTTGGGATATTTGAGAAATCGGGCTTGGAAACGGAAATGCAGGCGAAGAAGCCAATTGTTTTCTTTAAACGAGTAACAAAATGTACTCTGGTGTTAAATCGGATAAAAACCAAGCTTCTGGGAGAAATGGTCATAGAGGGCTGTGAATAGCTGAAACAGGGTTCCTTACGGTCGGGCGTTACTTTCGACCGTAGACGTAGGCGACGAAGCCAATTGCTTGGTACAGACCAGCAACAAAAACTGCTCTGTATAAATGGAGTTAAATTGGATAAAAACTAAACTTGTGGGAGAAATGCCCCAAATGGGATGTGTAGCTACGGTATCAAGGATTGCAAAGCAGTTTTTAGGAGATATAGGCGAAAAAGCTAATTGTTGCCTTTAAATGAGTAACAACAAGTTTTCTTTACACTAAATCGGTCAAAATTGTCGCATTGTAGTCTCTTTGTTGATGACTTGCTTTCTGTGTATATGGCTTCCATTTCTTGTGTCAATGATTTCTATCCTTTCGTCGATAACTTGCACTTTTTTGGGCGATGACTTCAACTACGTAGTCGTTAACTTGCTTTTTTTTTGCTACAGCCATTGAATTGAATTAGAAATTGGAGTTTCTACTACAATCCAAGACAAATTTGATTGGAAGTGGACAAGGAAAAAAATATCATTTAGGTGATTGAAATATAAAAAGTTTCGTTGTTGTTGTTTTAAAGTATATTGGAAGCGTTATTATAGTCTGGAGATTGCTTATCCATGCATGATGGATACAGGATTAAAGACAACAACGATAAAAACTTTACTTTTAACGAAGAAATGCCCTTGAAATGGACATTTCAACAGTATAATGATGATGCGAATTATACTTGGGGTCTCTCAACAGCAAGTGGAGTGTTTTGATAATTAAAAATTTGTTTGTCTTCTCTTTTCTAGGCAATTGTTTTGCATAGGCCCACTGTAAGTTTCTTATTTTAAGCTCTCATTAGCGTTTTCAACCCCACAAAGTATTTAAGAACGTACTTGAGTATTAAAATGGAAAAAAAAACCAAACGAAAAATAATAGAAGAAGAAGAAAAATAAACCATTAAACTTAAATTACTAAATACCGGGGAAAAATAGTAGAAAAACATGACAATTAACCCTATGAACGAAACATAGAAACAAAGATAACGAGTAATAGCTGGCAATATGATGAGCTAGAGCTAGGAATATGTAGCACCAAATTAGAAAGTAATGATGAAAGCAAGGAGAAAAAAGAATACGTACAAAGTGTAATACAAATATATACTGTTAAAAGACTCAACGACAACAACAACAATAGCAAAAAAAAAACAAAGAAAACCAAGAAATTAATGGCAAAAAAAAAATTGTATTGAATTTCGATTAGAATAAAAAAAAAAATTGCAAAAAGAAAAAGAAAGTAAGAAATAGTAGCATAAATAGGAGGAGTTACTTCTAATACATAACCTCACACCTCCCCCGATAATATTTTCACACCTTTGCACACAGCAGCGGCAGTGAGTTTAAGTATGTAAAAAGAAACCAATTTCTAGCACACAATGAAATGCTTAGCAACTATGTTACCACCACCACCACCAACCAGCAAAATGGCAAAAATGCCAAAACGACACACGAAGATATTAAAATGAAGGAACGAACGAGCGAACGAACGAACGAAAGATAACAATTCGCTCTTAATGATGTTGCTGCATATTCATTCTCTACACATTCTGTTACCAATGGATTTGAAAGTAAAGCAAAAACAAAAAAATTTAAAAATTTTCCTTCTTCGAAAGATAACACAGTACAACACAACACAATACAACAAAACACAGATCATTAAGGGGGATGAACAAAAAAAAAAAAGTTGAACACACAGTAAGGTGAGTGGGGGGGATTGATTGTATGGAACAAAACATGTCACAAAACCAATACGTATGAGTACTAGTGTACTAGGAAATCAAATTAATATTCATCATACGACACCAAACAGAAAATAATTACGATACAAAATTTCAATCATACACACGAAATAAAATTTAAAAAAAAAATTTCGATTCTTTCAGACAAAAATTTGAAATTACATGCTTGCTCTCAACATAAGAAATGTCTTAGCACTCCAATAGAGTTTCAAGAAATCAATAAAGTTTTGAATTTTGTACCTCACTGCTCCTGTCAACAGACAACTGTCACTTGACATCCGTCAAATTACGAACACATTCCTTCATTAAAATTATGCTTGAAAACAATTGTTGGCATGCCACTTGGTTAATTCTAGTTGACTAAGACAGCTTTAAAGCAAAACGTACATATGCCCTCCCTGAAACTTCATTGTGGGTGTTCAAATACGGATAAATACTAGACGCTAGGGACCAACCAAGTGAAAGTAGAATTCACCCTCTATAATGATGGGACGATCAACGACAAAAACAATCAGAGATTGTGGAAGCCATGGGCGTCTCCCCTGCGTCATTGCTTTCACGAAATATGACGAGTTTGAGCATCTTTTCGTATCGGGTAATGAAGCTTGAATCCACAAGAATACACCAGAACTTAAACCGCTGTCAAAACAATGGCTTTGGACAACCAGTTAACAATAGAATTCATCCTATAATGACGGGGCGATCAGAGACGAAAACTACCAGAGATTGTGGTAGCCCTAGGCACCTCATATGCGTCTCTGATTTCACAAAATATGGCAAGAGTTTCAACATCTCTTCGTGTTCGGGAATGAAGTTTATGTCCACAACAACCAGAGCACAAACCACAGTCAAAACAGTGGCTCTCTTCGACGAAATTATTACAAAAAAAAAAAAAAAGTCAAGCTAATCAAAGTCGACGAAATTATTACAAAAAAAAAAAAAAAGTCAAGCTAATCAAAGGTTGTTGACAAGCATGCAGGATAGCGAACACTGACTGTACGTAGGTCCCTACACCGTAAACAATTGAAAAAATTTGCCGAACAGTTACGGTGAATGTAACCTACAAGAAATCCGTCCGTAATTTTTGCCTTCCACATGGTGTCTAGGGATGCAGCATGGTTGATAGCAGGTATAATAATGCTGGACGTAGAGAAGAAGAATCATATTACAAGGAAGGGAATGGCTCTAGCGTACGCTAGTCAATTGGATAACGATGCTATGAATAGATGGCAGCAAGACTGTTCCATTTCTATAAAAGGGTGTAGTTAAGTGACCCGAAAGGCGATACAGTTGTTATCCGACCATGAATATTATATGAAATATGATCACGACATATAGAGAAAGCGTACCATGAATGTCAGAATGAAAGAAAAACTGCGAAGCATGTTTCCCATTCTCATCAACAGAATAAAAACACTAAAGTGGACAAAACTACTTCGACTATATGAGAATCGAAAACGACTGTATTGGACGAAAAGTAAAACTCCCTTAAAACATGACAATGCAAGCGTGCGTTCGTCTTTCTTTTTGGTTAAGAGGAAAAAGATGAAATTACCTTTATGTAGACATTTGAAAAGGGCATCCACTACAGATTTTCATCTAAAGGACGACTGCATGTTCCAAAAACAAGCACGCACTTCGGGAAGTCCTATACACACGAAGATGTATAATGGAAAGAAATTTACTTACTACAAACAAGAGCTCCGTGAGTTCAAAAATTCAGCTATGAACATCTCAAAAAAAAAAAAAATCTATCAAGTCTATCATTCGAACGTACATTAAACTGAAATTCTCTTCGCTTATACAGAAAATTATCACACACAACTTGGATGGTGTGAAAAGCTAGGCCGTAATCCTAAGTAAAGTATTGTAATAGCAAAGTAAGTTTAGTAAACGTATATTAAATGTAGTTTTAATAGCTTATTTGTACAAATAATTCTACAAAATATTTACCCGCTAAAATTATTAACCATTTCAGGGAGAACATTTTTCATATGTTTATGGAAAGGAGAAATACGTACCTGCAATGAGAGAAGAGAAATATAAAAAAAATTAATATTCAATTATTAAATATTTTAAGTTTTAAAAATTATAAAATTATGCAATATAATACGACTCTTCCGACAATACCGTACTATTTCACCGTAGTTTAATAGCTGAAGTGTTGGCTTATTAGACGAGCTTCCGTGGTTCAAGCCTCCAGCTTTATTATCTCTTACAAAACAAAACAAGTATGAAGTCGCCGTAGTCTAGTAGGTAGTGAGTGGGCGTATTAGACAAAAGGCCAGGGTTCGAATCCTCAGTCAGACATCAAAAACGAAATATGAAAAAATATTTCTTCAGCGACTTCCTCTCAGCAGATTTCTGGCAAAAACTCTGAGAGTAAATAAAAAAATGTCATGAAAAATTTCTTAAAAAAAAAATCTGTCGTTCGGAGTCGACTTTAAACTGTAGGTTTTATTCCCTAGGCTAGTCTTGGAGAATAAAATCTCAGCATATCACCGTTAATTCCATGGATAAATCATCGAGATAACTTATCACTTAAAAATAATTCTTTACGAGCTTAATACATATACTGACCATGACCGGGCTCCGTGGTGGATAACATGCTCCCTGAGGAATTCAAATGCGTGCCCTGTTCCTAATCCTGTCTTTGCCATTGAATTGTTATGAGAATCTCATGTCGAGAGGAAAAGCACCAAAAATTATGCTAAAAACTGACAAAACGATTTATAACCACCCACCAGTCACCAGATCAGTATTATCCCTACAGGCTAGGGATAATACTTTAGGGCGTTTGAGAATTCTTTAAATGTCAATACTTGGTTCTGTATTCTCTAAGCTCACTTAATTGTTCATATTTTTGATTTTTCTTCATCAATATTGCTCATCATCATCGTTACCCTGAACATCATCATGTAACATGCGAAACAATGACGAAATGATTCAAAAAAGAAGGCCAATTTATGCACATGAAAGCAAAAGAAACAAAAACAAAAAGAAAAAAAACGAGAAAATTTTAATTGATTTGTAGAGCCAATAAATGCAACAGAAATGGACAGGCAGACAGACAGATAGAGAGTCATTGAAAATAGACAAAAAAAAAACCGCCTGACTGACGCAATTCCAACCATCACCCAATGACCGACTCTCTGTGGCTACAAAGCCAGTCAGTCAGGGCCATTAATTTAAAAATAGACGTTAAAATGGAAATGCAAATGAAAATTAAGAAGAAGAGAGAAAAAATATTCATAAATTCATAAACATCAAACGGCAACAACAACGGCAACAACAACAACAACAACAACAACAACAACAACAACAACAACAACAACAACAACAACAACAACAAACAATAAAAACAATATGCGAAATTCATACGAAACACAACTAAAAATGCATACGATGATGACGATGAAAATGAATTAATGAACGGGCATGAATTTAATGAATTTGAGAGGAACTCGTTAACCCCGCACACAACACATTCCTATGCAACGATAGAGACACAGAGAGGGGAAGAAAGACAGAAAAGTGCAGCGACAAGGCAAAAGGCACCGCGTTTTTATGAAATTGCTTATCAAATCTCCTCTTGTTCTTCTTTTTTTTTTGTTTCATTTTTCCTATCAATTTATAAAATATTGTATGAATGACGGAGCATTTCAAGCGCAAAATATTGAAAAAAATTAATTGAAAAAAAAAGTTTCATTGAATCTAGAGAAAAAAAACAAAGTAAATCAATCGTTTACACTGAGAAATTCTTGTTGTCCTGTGTCAATAAAATTCTTTTTCTCTTTCCACTCTGTTTGGACAGTATCCCACTTAAAATAGTTGGCGTTTTGAGGTTTGATTTTTTTGTTATCAAAACGTATTCGATTGAATAGTCGTACCGTCGTACGTCGTACATCGCGTGCGTTGTCTGTCATCATAAAAATATTTTCCAATAAAATTATGTTTGTTTGCGCGTTTGTGTTCCATTTATCTGCTTCTCATATTTCTTTATTTATTAATAAAAAAAAAAAAAACAATTTTTTTTCCAATCTTTGCTGTTTTCCATTTTAATTGTTCTGTGCGTTTAATTTTTTAAGGCCATAAATAACGGTTTCAGTTCTATTTTAAAAAATTATTATGAATAACGGTACGTTATTGATTGTTCCTCTTATAACAACATATAGCCT
Source organism: Sarcophaga bullata (assembly GCA_005959815.1). Taxonomy (NCBI): domain Eukaryota; kingdom Metazoa; phylum Arthropoda; class Insecta; order Diptera; family Sarcophagidae; genus Sarcophaga; species Sarcophaga bullata. The sequence continues at coordinate 25,612 of QOCX01000678.1, read as the reverse complement.
TGGAGTGTTTAAAATAGCCTATTCATAGGCAAGCATTTAGACTGTGGATAGGTGGCCGCCATTTTAAAAAATTACTATGAATAACGGTATGTTATTGATTGTTCCACTTATAACATCATATAGCCTTGAAGTGTTTGGTATAGCCTAGTCATAGGCAAGCAGTTAGGCTGTAGATAGGTGGACGCCATTGCCCACGATAAGTTATCGGCATACATCTTAGGAACGTTAACTCTAGTGTAGACACGCCATTCGGCCAGGAATACTTGTCAGCGACTTCTGCTTACAGCTGTAATGATAATAGCCAAGATATTATCATTAACTTTACTAAGTCCACTCTGAGATGAGTAATGTCCAGTAAAATGTCTTCCACAAAAAGTTCTCAAACGTTTCCATATCATCTACACATGCCGCCCAAATGCATCTGCATTAGATAATACGAAGCAAGATACTCAGTTCAGTACAGACTTAGTCTAGTGGGTAGTGTGTGTGTTGGCATATTAGACATCAGGCTTCGGTTCAAACCCCAGGACAGACCTCTCCAACAAAACGAAATAAAAACAAATTTTTACGGCGACTTCCCTCAGTAGATATCTGGGAAAAACTCTGAGAGTAAATTGAAAATTGCCGTGAAAAAGTTTTTCAAAAATCTGTCATTCGGAATCTACTTTCAAGTGTAGGTCTCGCCACTTATGAATACAAATAACACAAACATAATATGTAAGTGGAGTGAGAACCTAGGCCGTAATCCTGCCTAAAGGGTTGTAATTGCTAATTATGTCTGTATGTATGTATGCAGGATACTCTGTTTAATCTTATTGCCCATCTGTGCCGTTTCAAAGAGTCCCAACACAATATTGCCTACTGTGTTGCCTTTTATTAACGTCGTTCCATTAGCGTCTCAAAGTCTTTGCCTATACTTGTAGCTTAGCTGAGTTCAGAGCCCCGAACAGGTATTGGAATTTCCAAGTTACCATGCCAGCTACAAAATACTGTCTTCTTTGGAGGCGGCTTTAAAAGACCTTTTTTTTTCTTGCAAGATCTCCGTAGATCTGTCAAAAATATTCACAAAAGATGGATGCCCAGGCACAGCGAAATTCCATCACTAAACTTCATAAAGGATGAACCGTGCAAATAGGAGCCTCTTTCATGTGAATAATAAAAAAACAAAGGCACCCAAATGACTGTAGTGGTGTTGTCCAGACTGAGGTATTATAAATTGCAATTACGCATTAGAGCAGTCTATTAAGACACCTTTGGGTCACATGTTCCGGCTGATCAATAAAAGGATCAGACGTAGTAATGTACTTTATGATGGAATAGAGGCGGTTGCAGAATCTCCAGGCTTTGTAGATGAAAAGAGTGAAGAAAAATGGGTCGCTCTTTCGTTTTGGATACGTTGTTTTTTTTTTTTTTTGACAGGCCTTTGGGTTGGGAGGGGGACTAATTTATGGAACTCAACTCCTCTCTGTACAGGATTTGGAGGAGCTTCTTTAATGGTCTAAAGAAATCAGCTTCTGTATGGCTCAGTAAATTTCAAATTCGGGCATTGGCTGACTAATAAAATGACTACGATCTTCATATCAGCCTCTAATGAAAGTAGGGGGTTGCCCCTACTTATGCGGTGAGTGAATTGTGGCGAAGGTAGGACGGACATGGGTGGAAAGTAGGATATGGACAGGCGAGAATCTTAGATTTGTACCTTAAACAACAAGGTACTCAGAGACAACACTTTATATAGTAAAGCGAATAAATAAGTCCCCTTCCCCTTTTAAAATTTTTTAAGGCGAAGATAATATTTCCATTCAATTAAAATAAATCTTTTAAGGCAACATATTTTAAGTACAAAATTTTGCTTTTAAAGCATTAAATTAATATAAAAATAAAATATTGTTTTTCTTGTTGTTTTTCCATTGTTTGCACTGCAGCCTGCTGCACGCGACAATAGAGACAAAAATAAATCGTATTTTTATGGCACGACACTTAAAGTTACAACAACTTGTGTCTGTAACAATTGCCAAAAGGGCTTATGACATAAATGGACTAAAAAATTTGCACAACACAATACATACAGTAACACTGACTGTAACAATAGCAATAATAACAACAACAGCAACAACAACAGTCATAACAACAACAACAATAAAGAAAACTAGTAACAACACTTGCGTAGACATTATACGAAAAGCAAACTGCATATGACACAAAAGCTAAAATAAAAGTAACAACAACAACAACAACAACAACAACAACAACAACAACAACAACAACAACAACAACAATTGAAAGAGAAAATATTTTCAAAATCCTGAATACAAAAACAAAAAAACAAAAAAAGAAATTCATTGAAATGAAAATATTCCTAGTTTTTGGACATTTTCTACTTGAAAGTCAGACAGAAAGGAACAGTAGAGACTTTAAAAGAGGGACAAAATAACAAAACAAATGTTATTCATTAAGAAAAATAGAGGGAAAACAACCCGTTTCAAAGAAAACATGCCAACATACGTTAGTATTTCTAAGCTCTTTATTGTCTACATCAGTGGCTACAAGTGGCCAAATGCGGAAACAGTTGACTCCCTTATTGGCGTTATGTAGTGCGAAGGGAAGTCAATTGTCAAATTTTTTAAGTCCCGCGTTTACACTTTTTTTGTTACCTTAACTGGTAATGAACTGCTAATTATGGGTCAATTGGATCCCCCAATGACACTTTGTAAAAACTATAATGCTAGATTCACCAGTTTAGATTTTCTTCTGTTTTACCGTTTAGCGTAACGGAACTTTAAAACAACATCTGTAGGTATAGCAAGTTAAGAAGAAGGATAGAAGATTTAAGATCTCATTTTCTGCTTGTCAGACACTCACCATAAGATTACTTTCTACAGGTTTTCGCCGTACAGTCTCCACTTCTCTAAGATGCGAAGATTAGGCAGCACCAACAGTAGGACTCAATGAACAAAGTTCCTTACCAGCCAGCACATCCAATATACTTTTCAAGAGAACATGATTTTTAGGCAATTAAAGACAGCAACAAGTCGCCGTAGCCTAGTAGGTAGTGTGTTGGTTTATTAGATATGAGGCCACGGTTCAAATCCCAGGTCAGTCAGCATATTTCTGGCAAAAACTCTGAGAATAAATAAATGACATGAAAAAGTTTCACAAAAATCTGTCGTTCAGGGAGTCGGCTTGAAACCGTAGTTCCGCCATTCGTGTATAAAATTAACGCACACAACATAAGTGGTGTGAGATGTTAAGTCGTAATCCTAACTGAAGAGTTGTAATGACCAATTATGTACGATTAGGCAGCACCACCTATTGAGAAACAGTAGGACTGAATGAACAAAATTCCTCACCAGCACATGCAATCTATTTTCCAACAGGATATGGTTTTTAGGCAATGAGAGGGCAGCAGCAACGCTTTATCCTAGGAACTGTTGCAGTTGATCAATCATCTGCTTCGCTAAAAGGATTACAAATTGATACTGAAGCAAATGCAAGAAAAAAACAAGCAAGGGGCGTTGCTATGTAATATCACCTAGTAAGACTGAAGAATACTAAAGTAAATGGGCGGCGAGAAGTTACTGCTTAATAGGCAAGCAATTACGGACCCAAATTAATGCTGAAAGCAAAGATTCTATAAGGGACTACATGGCCTTAATAACGTCAAGAATAATCGGACATTATCTCATAGAGAGAAAAAACATGCACAACGATTGCCTACTGGCTGCCAAGCATGAAGCTTTGAAGCTGAAAATAAACAGGAAAGTATCCTCATTGGCTTGACCTATGACCCTATTTTGGGCTTTGTGAAGAGCACGGGGTTTATTTTATAATAGATATGCTGCTCAATTGTGGTCCCGCGTTACTACAAAATATCTGAGAATCTAGGATCAATGCGTCAAATTCGATCCTCCTATGCAATCTAACCTAAACTAAGTGTTTAACAGTGCCAATCTGTTTTCCAATATGCTGACACTTTCAACTACCCCCCGCTCATATCACAGAGATGGAGATGTAGTTCTCCATAGTACGCTATTGCAAATACAACTATAAACACAAACACTGAGTGTTGAAGAGACTCTGTAGCAGTTAGTGCCTACAAATATCTCAAAAAGTGCTTTCAGTTCTCTTGAATGTATGTATGCGTGTTTCTGTTTTAATAAATGCAATGATGACCTTAAGGTTTAAAACTGTAAACTTTTAGAAGTTTACCATACTCAAACCCTCTCTTTCTCTCGCTCTCCCTTGAACCCCTTGAGAGAGAACATGCCTTGCATAATAGGACTGCTGTTTAGTAAACAAAGCATGTGATGTTTGAATAATAAATACAGTTTTGGTTATGCCTTCACACACGTACACATTTCAAGAACATTTGGGTATGTATGAGTAAGCGTGAGTGCGTGTGCGTAAACATTTATTTTGTTTGTGGCAAAATCATAGACTATTTATAGCATAATTTTAGGCATAATACAAATTCAAATTAAAAAAAAAAACTTGAATTGGCATTACTGAACATAAATACAAGCTTATCTCAAAAGTAGTTCCATAGTAATTTACTAAGCACTGTCAGTTTTAATATGAAATACTCTCCAACTCTCTCTTTCTCTGTTAATAAATAAATTTGAAGCATACTTTCAGGGGTATAGTATTTTATTTTAAAATTGTTGTGTTGAATATAAAAATTATTTTAAAACACAACCTAATCATAAAAACACTGACAGCTTTTTAAAGAAATACTGACACAGCAAGTAAATATTTGTATTTCTATTGAATTTTAATTTTATTTTAAAGCCTACTTTTGGGGGAATTTCGACGGTAAGTTATGTACAGTTCTTGTAAAATGTAGACAGGACTGAATGCATAGGATTGACAGCATGGAAGAGACTGAACTTCATAAAAAAATACATTTGCAGAAGGCATTGTTCTGGAATTTTTGATGAGGAAAACCAATAACGCGCATGAAATACGGTCTGCAGCTGTTTCAAAATCAAGCTGAAATTAAACATCACTCAGTGGCATTAATACTAGAAATATACCGCGGTTATTATATTCCAATAAGTTTCTAGAGTTTTAGTTTAAAACAGGGTGCAAGTCCGTCTTTCCGCACTGAAAATGCTGAAATCTGCCCTATGGCCTAGTCTATACTGAATGGTTTCCTTTCTAAATTTAAGATGTCTCAACCAAATCAAAAAGTGTAAAAGCCAATAGGAATAGTTAGCCTCAGAACAAACGCACTTAATTCGCAATTTTTGTGGTTCAACTAAGGTAGTAAGGATGGATCTTGGAATGCTCATAAATTTTAAATTAGCGAATCTGACCAATGATCAACAGTCAATGGTTGCATGTCTTCTACAGATGAAGGTATAGGTGGATTGTGTCATGAGGGAATATGCCGTTACGGATGATTCAGAGGTGGTTACGGTATCTAAGCTGATCGTCTTTAAAAACCTGAGTATTTTGGAGTTACTTACGTCTACATATGTTAAAACAGTATTACGATTACGGTAACACAAGTTCAGTTATTAATTCAGATGTTAATGAAATAACCAATAAATACCTTCGGACCACAAAGTCTTAAACCAACTACATACAGGCACTACATATGACACATTAAAGGACAGATACTCGCTTCATTGTCCCCCCGAATTGCGTCTTCTGCATACATCACACAAGGGGTATCTAGAAATGGGAAATGTCCAATGAGAACAGACATCACATAGTAATTTCCAAAGCGGGAGAGAATCCTTGGAGAATGTTGGATCCTCTCCGATGAAAGAACCCGCTGTCTCAAACTAGCGCTCGAAAGGATCCCTCAATAACATTAACATGAGGGATTCATTTGATAGGTTCTCTTAATACAAAAATAGCAGCCCACGTACCTACACAGCAGCACTCTCTTTCACAGAACTTTATTGTTCTGTAAGTGTGCTTCAAAGTGATGCGCCTCATGTATATTTTATGAGTTTTGATGTTGTTGGATGGCAATGTTATTGCAACACAGTTGCATTTATAATTTCGTTTTGTTTCGTTTTGCAGAGTCAACAGTTGTCCCCAGGGGCAGTCAAAAACTATACATACCCCCTCTCTCTCTCTCCGCCATCAACATATTCAAGACATTGTAGTGGTCAGAGTTGGCAACATTCATAAGCGTAGAAAATTCTGTTTTTTTTTTTTTTTTGTTTTCGCACTCTCTGGCCTCTCTCTCCTCTTTTCAGGGTAAATATTTTATAGGAACCCTCTCTCACTAACACCACCACACTCTCACTCATACAGAAAGTAGCAAAAAAAAAAACGAATTCACGAACAGCGTAAGCTGCCACCGAAGCCGAATATTAAACGATGAAGAAGAGACTCCCACAAATTTATTGGTGTTCAGCACAACAAAGAGAATAAAAAAACATCACAATGACTTCAGGCTCTTCCTTTCTCACTCTATCGCTCTAGCTATTATGTGCGCTCCCCCCATACGCTCTTCATGGCTTTTATTTGCTCTCATTTTAACTTGTTTTGGCATGTGTGAAAAATTTGTAAACGAGAGTTCGTTCTACTGTTGTTGTTGTTGTTGTTGTTGTTGTTGTTGTTGTTTATTTTGTGTGTGCGAGAATTTATTAAATTTTTTATTGTTTTTATATACACCACGATGGTGGTGTTGGTGTTGGTGTTCAAGGTAGAAAAAAAAATTTGTTTTTTCAACAACTGTTTTACAAGCAAATATTTGACCATAAGCACACAACAGCACTTAGTGACAGTCAGTCAGTCAGTCAACAAGACGACTCAAAATAGACTCCCGAAAAAATAAAAACTAAGAAAAGCAGGTCAGTAAAAGGATTTTCAGCTCAATAACTTGACACAACTGGCAGAGAAAATAAATTCGATTTGGGAAGGAAAACATGCCATGGAAGTAATGCCATAAGCTGAGAAGCTTTGTACTTTGCTTTGTGTTCTAGATTGGAGGCCTATTTCATACATCAATAAAATATTCATTCGTTTAGTTAAGCAATTGAAGGCTTATTTAGTGTCTAAACTGTTGGAAGTTAATCATTATTAAGGAGCTGAAGTAACATGAATCTGATGTGAGGGTTGCAAAGAACTGCCAGCATAGCGCCTAAGTTAACGCTGGAGGTAATTTTATGACTCTTTCCGATTGGCTTTCTTTTTTTTTTTGCGGATTGTTCTGCAACTGGGCACTGATCTAGATTAAATACTGGTCAAGTAACGTTCCAGAAGGAATTTTGTACTATCGAGAGTATTCCAGAGACTCTTTTTCTGCCCGCCTATGATAAGGCACGCCAGCGAAAGGTTTCTGCAGAAACTGTAGAGATGCGGAAGAACAGTATATGCCGAGCAACAATGTCGCAAGAGAAAAAGGCTGAGTTTTGCTTGGCAATTAAAAATCTGTTTTATATGCTGAGCATATTTTAAAAAGCATGTTGTTGCATATTATTACATATTATTGCATATCATTGGATATTATTGCATATTATTATGGCCAAAATAGCTTAAAATCTCTCCAGGCAATAGAATTGAAGACGAATTCCTCAATTGAGAAGCTGTGCTACAACAAACTGGAATTTTTTTTCTCTTAAACTCTCGTTTCATTGATAAGCTGTAAATAGGCCCCCTCCTCTTTCCCCCCTTTGGAACTATAAAGGAATAAATTTTCTGAGGTAGTTTTCATTCTTTTTTTCTTTTCGTGTAGGCTCTGGTGGTCCACATTTTGTTTTTTTTAAGAATTTTTGGCCCTGTATGATGCTGCTGCTATGCAACAACATTATGAATGTAAATACTTGTCAGTAGTAGTTGCTATTGTTGTTGTTGTTGTTGTTGTTGTTGTTGATGTAGTAGTTAAACTCTTATAATAGAAGTGCTGCTGATAGTGAGTGATGGTGGTGGTGTTAGTAGATCCTCGAGACTTTTTTTTCATTCATTTTATTATTATTGCCGACGCTTTTTTCTTTGTTGCTTCTTTTCCCCCTGATGGCGATGATGTTGTTGATAATAACGGTGGTGGTACAGAGAGAGAAAGAGAGAGAGAGAATGATGAAAAACACCATGTTGGAAAATATAAAAATTTATGCATGAACAAAAAAGAAAAATTGCAACAAAAAAAAAAACAAAGTCATCATCATCATCACCGTCATCATCATCATAATCGCCATATAAAATGCAGCAAAACGCATGAAAATGTCTGTAAAAGCCAAACAAAAATAAGGTCAACAATCGTAAATGTTTCAAACATATAAAAACACATGCACCCTACCCCCCACACTCACACACACACATACATACATACATAGTACATATGCAGATTACACACAAGACCCGCGCTACAAGAGGCCTGCTCCTGCTATTCAAAAAACTTTTCAAGCAAAAGAAGAAAAAAACATACAGCGATAGAGAGCGAGAAAAACAAAATAAAGTGTAAAAAGAGAGGGTGAAAGAAGGAGAGAATGCGATGAAGAGAGAAACATAAAAAAGTTTTTGCATAAAAAAGAATGTTAAACAATGAATAAATGGTTATAAAATACACAAAAAAATCATGCGAAAAAAAGAATGACAAGTTGTTCTTTACAAAAACAACAACAACAATAACATAGAGAATAAAAATCATTGCATACTTTAAGGCAGTGGCAAATTTAAATAAACAATAGCATACTTAAAGGAGTTTAAAAAAACTGAAGTGTATTTTGTTATTAATAGGATTTTCAACACACAGAGACAGAGAGGGAGAAAGAGAGAGAGACAGAAAGAGAGAGAGACAGAAAGAGAGGGAGACAGAAAGGGAGAGACAGAGAGAGGGAGAGAGAGAGAGAGAGAAAGAAAAACAGTGCAAAGATAAAAGCCGTTAAAGAGAAGCATAAAAGATTACAAACGAAATATGTAAATCGGCTATAAGTTAAGCAACGAAAGCCAAGACAGCTGCTTAAAAAGAAAAACTCTGCAAAAAAAAAACAAATATTGCAACTGCAAGTAAAAGTATGCAACGAAAAAAAAATATAAATTAAATTTAGAAAAAATTCTCAACTTTAAGGTTTGTTTGAAAGAGTTATTAAATGGGAAAGTTTTATTTCAACAAAAATCTCATTAGGATATGAATTTGAAATAAATCCTGAGAGCACAGTAAAGTGCAAAAAGACGCCTTATTTCCCCTGATTTCGATGCAACTTTTATTTCACTATAACATATGGACCGTTAAAGTTTAAATGAAGGAAAGAGTTTTTGTGGCAGAAACGTTCACTATCTTGAAGGCATTTGGAATTCAGAATCGCATGTGATCTTAATGGACAGTCAGACTGTTCTAAGAGTCACTGCATCAAAACTGGTTTGTCATACACTAATACTAAGACTCTACAAGATGCTCGTGCTCCCCGCGCTTCTTTATGGAGCAAATGCCTTGAGAGTATTCGAGACAAAAAGTCCTTCGAAAGATCCAGTGCGAGTTGGCGGTGATTTCCACATCCGATCCAACTGCAAGAGCTCCTTAACGACATAGACGTTGTGCAGCGTATTAACATCAAGTGGCTGCGCTGACTCGGTCATGTTGTACGAATAGAATAGGTAGCTCCGGCGAGACGAGTATTTGATGCGGGGATTTGCGCAAGTCGGCGATGAGGATCACCTTGCTTGCGTTGAAAGGACGAAATCGACAAAGCCTTGTCATCACATTAGTGTGAACAGCTGGCATTGACGTACAAAAAGCAGACCCACTCGAAATCCGTTAATCGAGTTGTTAATGGTCAATTAAGAAAATAAGTAGATTCTAAAAAACTATTGAACCAAGAATATTAAGGCGATGAATGCTCTCACACGATTAGCTTCACTTTCTGAGACAAACGGCCAATGGCCTCTGAAGCCTCTTTTGCTTCGTTCAAGTAGTACAACTGAGTAGGAATTTATCGATTTTTTTCTTTACCAATGGCACAGGCCTATTCACCATATTATTACTGTTTCAAGAGCTACATTTGCTGCCATCTTAAAAATCCCCCTTTAATAACCACTCAACTGTAAAACTTATCAGCACCTGGCATCATTACCACAACAACAGAGAGAAAAAGAGAGTACTTTCAACTGGCAGCCTAATAATATGCTACACGATATGATGTAAATGTGGAATGAAACTCTGTTGTGAGCGAAAGCGTAATGGAAAAACCTCAGAAGTAATACCTTAAGGGCCTGTCAATATAATGAATATGACAGAAGAAAAGAAATAAAAATAAAAAATAAAAGGAAAGCCACCAACCAACCAACTAACCAACCTTTGCATGTTCAGGGCTGAACAAAGAATGACACAGCAACCGAAAAAAGGTAAGGAAAATTGCTGAGTATGTTGTGTTGACTTCTTTTTTCCTTAATGGCTGTAAAACTTAAGAGACATGACATGGTCAGTCAAGCAGCCAGCCAGTTAGTCAGTCAGTCAGCTAGTCATTTACTCCGTCATTTATTATTCGTGTTTATGTCTGATAATGATAATAAGGCCGTCTAACCAAACAGCAATTTGCTCCCTTTTGGTTGCTCTCATAAGACACCACCACTCTTTCCGTCATTCGCACTTGTTTCTTCATTCTAATGATAATGATGATGGGGTTTCATATTCTTATCATCCTTTTCCTTTTCTTTCCTCTTTTTTGTTGTCCTTTTTTTCCGTGTCACTTTTCTTTTTCATAATTTTCGAATGTATGAGTGTATGTGCATGAGGTTTTAGCAGGAATTACTCTCTCAAGTGCTGGCAAAAGCAACATTCAACTCATTATTATCCTTTATATCCTTAATATTTTACAGCTTCAATGTCTTCTTGCTGGTTGTCTATTTTCTTGGGGTGTTCTTGGCCTTTTTTTCTTCGTACGTATATTGAGAAGCAAGAAATCTCAGAATAGCAACTCGAAGAAAGTCAGTCAAGACCAGAGAAAAATATTATCCTTCCAGGATAGGGTAAGGCAGGAAGGGAGACACAATAACTAAAATATTAACAAGGAAAACGATGTTCTGTTTAAGGTCCTCTTATGTTTGTCTTGAGTGCTCATTCATTCCTAATTATTGACCATGAAAACTAAGAAACATGAGAAACATGTAATGGGAAGGATAGCCTCGTATCATATTATTATTATTTGAAATTGTCAAGATCATCACTAAATAGTTTCCTTGTGTAATTTGTAAACAATTTCCTTCAAGTTTTATGCAATTTCCTTAATGTAAGAAGAATGCTGCAACTAAAGGTCGGGTTGAAACCATATTGCTCTAGTTTGATGTGCCAATAATCCCATATTGCAGATAAAGGCCTGTTTGACGCCATATTGCTTTAATTTGATGGGTCATGTTCAAAGTAAACTTCTCATTTGCTTCTTCTTCTAATTTTAATACCAAGACCCTAAGGTTTAATGCATCTCTTCTGCTATTTGAAGTTAGTCACGAGCTGTTTGACACAACTCAAGAGAATTTTGAAGCATTGCTATTTACATTATAGTTTCTAAGTTGAAGTCAATTTTCTTCACTATATTTCCTGACACTCTGAACAATAATTAATTTTTTTTTCTTTAATTTCTATACTACCGCCCCAGAGTTAGTTTTATCAAACTTGTGTTGTATGAACTTTTATGCAACTCTCATCCGTGACTGTCAGTTGAACATAATTTCCGATTCTTATGAAACCTGCCACACTTTAAAGCTCGATACATCTCTTTGGTTGATGGAAATCAGGAGAAATTTGAATCAGTTCTCTTTACATTACAGTTTCTGAGTTGAACTCATTCTTTACACTTTCTGAGACTCTGAAAACCAGTTATTAGGACTTATTATCGAATTTCAGCACAAATACCCTTAAGTTTGATGAAATTCCTTGTGTGGATTAAGAAACTAGGATGAAGTTATATAAAGTCAAGGTTTTTTTTAAATTACCAAATCAGTATTCGCACTCTTAATCTACAAACTTAACATTTTGCAGCAACTTATTCAGTGTTTAAATCAGTTTGATTAAGTTTGATGAAACTCTGTGGAACTTTAAGGCAAATTTCATATCATTATATGTTTTGAAACAGCCCTGGCTAGAGATTTCTCATTAATTTTAATACCAGAACCAAAAATGTTGATGCAACTACCAACGAATATGAAGCCTATTAAGCAAGTGCAACAGGACACAAAAAATTGAAGACGAACTTTCAGGCATCATATTTTCTGTAACATTCCAAAGCATTAAATTTTTTTTTTTTATTAAGCAACCCCAAGGTTTGACACAATTTCTTGGCTGTTTGAAGTCCGTGTGATAAAGTTTGATGTAATTTAAAAGAAAATTGAAGTCAAAATGTTTAAAATACATTTTCTGTGATTGCCAGAATTATGTAATGGTTGTCGCCATCAAGTTTTTAACGCCAGCTCTACAGCTTGATGCGACTTCCTATATGTTTGAAGCACGATATAGGTAGACCAGTCAGATTTTGAAGCAAAATTACTTTCATAACATTTTCTAAGACTGACGAAAATCATTTTTATTACAGTTTGATCCAATTTCTTGAATGTCTGAACTCCGTTTTATGAAATTTGATGAGATTTAGGAGAAATTTGAAGTCAAAATCATTAAAATACATTTTCTATGATATGCAGGCTCATAAACCCTTCGAATTTATAATGTCTTCAATACAATTTGATGTGATTTTCTGAATATTTGAACGATACAGCTTATGCTCAGTCGAATTTTAAAAGCATAACATTTTCTAAGACTTACGTAAACGGTTTCTATTAAAGTTTGATACAACTTCATCAATGTTTGAAAAAAGTTCCATGCAATTTGATAAAATTTAAAGTCATATTACTTTAGTTAACATGCCAATTAATGACGGTAATCTATCCATAATGTTCTAAACATGACAGAGCTCAGCCAACTGTCCCCTATGTCTCAATAAGAAGGCAACTTAAATGTTCGTCATAATTTTTAAATTATTTTTCTCTTCATTTTTTTCTCAGTTTTCTCCCTTTTTTCGTGTTTAACGACCACAATTTTTAAATACACTTACAAAACAAAATATGACACTGTAATACTTCAACTGTTCTCTCTCTCCCCCTCTCTCTCTCTCTCTCTCTCTCTCTCCCTGTCTTACACTCACAATGTTTCATTCTTCTTTATCCTCTTTTGGGAATTGTAATTTTCTGCTTTAGTGCCAAAGGAAATGAGAGTGAAATTATCACACTCACTTTAGTGACAATGAAGAGAAAGAAGAACGACGAAAACCGAAAAAAAATGGAAAATAAATAGAAAGAGTGTGAAAGTAAAATAGAAATTCTATTTTAATATTTTAATTTTCTTTTCTCTTATTCAACTTGTTGCAAATATAATCTGTTGTTTCAACTATTTTTTTTCGGTTATTATTCTCTCTGCCACACTATTTCTGTTGTAATCTCCATAAAGAGGGAAAAGAAAACCGTAGTATTGCAGAGAGCACAGCACAGCACAACAGGGTTAATGAGTGGTGGCAACAAATGCGTTGAACGTTAATGTTCCTTAAAAATTCCAACAACAACAATAAAAACAACAAAAACATACAAAAATATATAATGATCATGTTGCACGTTCCACAAACATGTATCTGGTGTTTGTCAAGTGGTGTTGCAGCAAATAATTGAGCGTATAAAAAAATAAAAAATAAAAATTAAAATCATAAAAATTACACTGTACTTCAGAAAATAACTATAGAGCGCTGATCCATAGTTACAGTCATGCTCATATGTTTACAAGGCTTCGTTTAAACGTAAAGTTTATGGTGATATTTATAGGACCATAGGAAAATAGGTTAGGAAAATGGGAACCGGTAGCAGTTTTGTTGAAACGAAAACTAACGGCAACACAAACCTTATTGGATGAACTAGTCTAGACATTCACCAACACAGGGGATATCGCCTTAGGGCATGACACAGTTGTTATATTAAGAAGAAAATTAGATTTCAGACAACAATAGCTTCGTAAAACAATACAAAAAGGTTGAGCCGAATGATAGGAATCTGTTTACGAATCAGAGATGGATATTAGCGCGTACAGTCTTCGTATTCAATCGATTCGCACCCTCTGCTGAAGTCGTTAGCAGCTAAGCTTAGCGTCTTTGCTTACATACTCTTTAGCCAATGACCTGTGAAAATAGATGCGGTGATGGGAAGATATTCCTTCAGTCCAGTTTAAGTAATTGATTGACACACTTTTTATTCAAATTAGGCAGTGCGGTCCTGCTCATTAAATATATATCTTCACCTGATAGATAGTTTAACGGAGGTAAGAACTTCACATTTAACCACTCCTATAAGTGAGTATATGTCTACTCTGACAAGCTAATCGAATACATAATTACGCAGAATTTTACTGTGACTAGAGGGAGCCATAAGCCATAGACAGAAAAATAAACCACCGCCATTGAATTTCGGTAGACAGAATCGGTTCAAATGGTATCTTCCCAGAGATAGAGAAACGAAAACATGTCGCAGAAGGAATAACATGTCAGTGCGACTGTTATTTTCCAAGTAATCTAGATGGTAACCAGTTAAGCATCAGAAAAAATGGCTTTCGATAGGGTAGTGCGGAACACCTCACTTTATCGAGGTGTTATACAAGAGAGTCCACCATTAGACTACTTTGATTAGGTACGATCAAACGTGCATCATTAGAACAAAGTCCACATTTCGGAACAAGCTAACTCATAAAGCTTCTAAGTAGTACAAGCTCTGCGAGCCTTTTAGATAGGTTGGTTTTCTATCTTGGTTTTCTAGCTTGGTATCATATCAGATATTACGTTAAGGGACGCAAAAATTGAGCAACAGAGATAGTAGTAGTAGTAGTAGTAGAGAAAGTAGTAAATTCGAGGGTGGAGTCCTAGATTTCCAAGCCACACATGCATCATATCTAGTACATTAGAGGTTTTATTTTCTTGTAATCATTGAATCCTTGTTAATCATTGAATCTTTCGCAATTTTCTACACAAACTCTGTGTATTCTTAGACAATCTTCTAAGTGGTGTGAACACTATCCATGATGGTTAGTTAGTAGAATTCCAAGTGCGATTATGAAAAATACACCAAAAAGTAGTCCAGCTCTGCTGGTGTGTGTGAATTTAAAAATTTTCTCTTTAATTTTCTTCAAAAAAATTCTGTTTTTACGTTTTCGTCTAGCAGTACGAGTATGAATACCTCTGAATATATGGGTGTGTGTGTGTAGGTAACTCTGCAAACAAATATCTGAAACCCTTAAGCAGCTTTTAAATATTTGCCTACTCACATACCAATGCTGCCAACACAGCTATACTGTTAATGTATATGAGAGTAAGAGAGAGTAAGAGTCAGTAGTTGGTAGGTAGTTGTCATGTCCACACATGTGGATATACAGGGTAAACCTATAATAGCTTCTAAAACCGCCGATATTAAAAGGTTGAATATCTTCGTACAGAATAGTCATGGCCGAAGCCCTTTAATATTTAAAGTTTCCTTACAATCATAGTGTGCAATCGTAGTGTGTGTGTTTTAAATAACTTTTAAATTTGAAAACAGAAACGAATAACGGGATAACCCTTTACATATGTGTCGTTGGTAATTTAGCATGTATGTGTATGTATATGTGAAAAAACTGTTACAATTTTGTTTAACAAAAACGAATTTCATGGAATAGACTAGAAAAGGAGAATTATGCTCAACAAACACTTCATTGTACTGGTGGTAGTACAAAAGAAATAAAAAAAAATTGTTTTTTATACATAAAAGGTTATAACAACACCAACAAAATAAAACTATAAAAAATTTCGAGTAAATTTTTAATTTTTTACAATGAAAACTCCCTCCCTCCCTCCATTCCATTAATATGAGAGAGAATAAGTTTTAATATGACTTGTAATGGTAGTAGTAACAGTAGCTGTAACAGTAGCAGTAGCAATTCTAGTAGTAGAGTACAGTTAAGAGAATAACTGTATTAAAAAGTGCATGTATTTTCAACACATACAAACCTTTCAAATTAAATTCCTAAAAAAAATCTGTTATGTTGAGTTTTATGTTGCCGTTAAACACTTGTACCAACACAATAGCATATTAAAATTCAGGGATTTAGAGAGACTGTGGTAGAGCGAGAGAATTAAGTGAAGAAAAGGGATAGAAAACTTAACCAAAAGAGAGATTTTTAAAATAATTTCCTAAAAAAAAAAGAATATTCTGTGTGTTGTTTTGGTTGGTTAAAGCTAAAACAATACCACACTCTATGAAAATAATTCCAATGAATTTTCGAATTGTTTAAATAACAACACCAACAACAACACCAACACCACCAGGAGCAACAGCTACACAAATACCAATACAAAAGTAAATTAGCCAACAAAAAGGAGAAAAGAATAATTAAAAGTATATACCCTACACTCCTGTAACTACATTATCGAACCCTATTTATTTCAGTAATTTATGTTATGCTTCGAATACGAGTTGATCAAAATTCCTCCTAAATTTACTAGGACAAGTATCAACGCCTAGCAACCGATAATACATCTTAGAATCAAGAATGCGGAAAGCAAACAATATTGCTGTAAAGAAATCCATTACCCTAGGGTAGGGCATTAATTCCCAGAACGTACACTGTGTCCTAAGACTTTGCTCCTAGATCTACTCCATCATGTTGTGCAGTGTTCACCATTCTTAACCGATAATCACAGAGTAGATATGTAAGCGAAACTAGCAAGCACACTTAAAAAATTGCATTCTTCTGTTAAGGAAATTTTTGAAATTTGTTTTTAAAAATATGCCGTTTCCAATCTAAAAAAAGAAAAACTTTTCCAACCCTTAATCATGAAAATTTTGTTATAATTATACTGTTCTCAACCTTAACAACAACCCTTCCCACCCTAAAACTTCGCAGTTTTGCTATAATTGTTAAAGAATTTATTTATTACGTATTATAAAATATATATTTCGCAATTTCTCCTTGAAAATGAACTCTTCCCAGTTTAAATAACAACTCTTCCCACCCTAAAACTTCTCCGTTTTGTTATAACTAATAAGGAATTTATTTACTGCATACTAGAAAATGTATTTTTTTTTTAATTTCTCTTTAAAAATAAACTGTTCTCAAGCTTAACAACAACTCTTCCCACCCTAAAATTCCGCAGTTTTACTATAATTGTTAAAGAATTTATTTATTACGTATTATCAATGTATATTTCGCAATTTCTCCTTGAAAATGAACTGCTCTCAGTTTGAATAATAACTCTTCCCATCCTTATATTCTGCATTTTTGTGATAATTGTTAAATAAATTATTTATTAGTCATTAGAAAATATATTTTTTCCAATTTATCTTTGAAAATAAACTGTTCTCAATTTAAATAAAAACTCTTCCCACACTGAAACTTTCTTATTATGCTACAAATTTTAAGAGAATTACTTTACTTTTGTTTGGAAATGTAAATTTTGGAATTTTTTCTAAAAAATAAACTGTTCCCAGTTGAAATAAAAGCCATTCATTTGCAAAAGTGAGATTAGAGAAATATGGAGCATGAGATTTATATTCAAATTACCTAGAAAATCCATTTACACCAAAGCAGTCATACCAATATCTGGCCCCTAATACGGTTATCAGTATATCCTAACTTATCCATTAAGCATATAAAAAGCTTGAATGACATAAACTGCTTGAAACCCCCTCAAATCGAAGAGTAATCTACACTACGAGCTATGCCTCCTAGGAAGGAAACTATTCCATTCACTGCCTTTAAAATCAGTTCAAGCTTTGAACATTAATTTTTTCCGGAAACCAAACCAAAACCAAATAAAGTTAGTAGTTTAGTAGCTAGTAGGTGGTGTGCAGTCTTATTGGGGCGAGAGTTCGTGGTTCAAACAGCAGCTGCAACCCTAGTTAAGTGGAAATCACAACAGTGAGTAGGTAGGCTACCGATCTCGAGAGAAGAGGAGTTTCGACGCGACTGGTAGTCAGAATCGTACCACTGAATGGAAAGAGATTTTTGGAAGTATAGATGGAGAGAGGCGGAAACATTTTGAGAACTTGTTGAGTTCCTACGTTCGACATAGGGCAATACAATCCATCATCCACTAGATTCTTGGAGATGGACGCATAATACCCTCACATGATGGTGGCGATGGTCGTGGTTGTGAGTCCCTTAGGGTCCCACAGGCACATATTCATATCTGCCATAATTTTGCCTTATCATATCCATAGAAATGATGGAATTGCAACCGTGCTAACATACGAGTTGTACACATGAATAGTATGAGACTGTAGTGGCAAGCCGAGTCAGCTAGACAAGGGAAACAGAATCATTCTCCTGGATCCCAAGTTATGTAGGATTAACGGCGTGAGTGGGTAGGCTGATGAGCTTGAGAGGAGGACAGTTTCGACGCCGCTGATAGGGTCAAAGACTAACCAATGAATGCTAAGAGATGTTTAGAAGGGTAGGCGGAGAGCAGTGATGGATTTTCTATAGTCAAACAGTTTTCTCAAACCTAGGTTTGAGGCTGGACAGAAATTTGAATCTCGCATCAGTTTGTTTAGGAGAAATTTTTTGATAGTACACAGCCTTTGAAGCGGGCACTGTAGACTGAGGATTTAGGGCTTACTTTAAAGCCCAATATGTAGACTCTGTGAGGAGACAAAATGAATCAGCAGGCCACCTACTTAGAAGCAACGAAATGCGGCGTTAATGCCTATCGGAGGGTTGTAATGATCAAGGTCCTGAGAAGATCAGGGCAGCTCTTTACATATGAGTCCAAAAAGAGTTCTTCATTTTTCCCCAAGCACTGCAAGGAGACAACAAAATCTATCAGACTTAAAGCAGTGGGCATGGCATATTTCATTACTAAAGAGTACTTCGCACAATTTGCATCCAGTAAAGTAAACTCCAGTCTAAATTCGATAAGGAAAAAGCGCAATACATCTGTCGTTTTCGTTAAATAGGGCAATAGGGTTACTCCAATACACAATGACTAACGACAACTACAACAAATGATGAAATAACTGGGAAAATAACCGGAGAAAAACTGCATGTAAAACCACAAAAAGCAAGAGCTTAACCATGTAACCGATTAAAAACTACTAAAACATAACACAGAAAAAATCAGAGTAAAAAAAAATCAACGAATAAAAGAGAGAATAAGAGAAGAGGAAGGTGAACAAACAAAAAACAACGTTTTGAAAACCAAAAATTATGGTTGGAATATAGGGAAACTCAAAACACAAAAGCAAATACGGTACTGTAAACAACGGCAAAAAGGGAAAAAACGAAGGTAAAACGGAAACAAAAGAGAGAGAGAGAGAGAGAGAGAGAGAGAGAAAGCAAAAGAAAAATAATAAAAAAAACGGGTGTTAAAAACAACAAAACGACCACAGAAATGTTTAACATCTTTTCAGATTTCGTAGCTAAAGGTGGCTGTTATTTTTTCAGGAAGTAAAGAGAGTGCCGAGAGAATGAGAAGGTATTTTCGGCAAATAATTTTTATTGTTATCCTTTATAATTATTTAGTTGAGCACCGAAATAACTGTATTATTCTGTATTACATCCAATACATCCTTTTACACAGTGGGCGGTATTTCTAAATAATAATAGTTGGCAACCCTATCATTCCAGAACCTGCTAGAATAAACCAAATATCGACCCTCTGGCAACAATACTTTTCTTAAAGTATATGCTACGTTACACTATCGGGTGAACCAAATAAAAGATGTCTACGTTAAGCCAAGGACTGCAAGGACTGCATACCAAATGAAGTATACCTCTGTCCTGATAAACCGATGTACAAGCTGTATAAACTTCATTTGCTATTAAGCAATGCCTTTTCGATTGCCTAGCCAGTAGAATAGCTGCAGTGCCTAGCCATGAGAATAGCTGCAGTGAGAGAAATGGTACTACGATCCAGTTGGAAGTTGATTGCTACTCTTTCTGTACAATTTATTTATTTCTCTCTATCTATCATTCTTTTTCTCTATCTCTCTCTCTCTCCCTCCCTCTCTACTTCTTTCTCTCTATTTATCTCGCTCTCTCTATTTCTCTCGCTCTCTCTATTTCTCTCGCTCTCTCTCTCTATCTCTCTCTCTCTCTCTCTCGCTCTCTCTCGCTCTCTCTCTCTCTCTCGCTCGCTCTCTCTCTCTCTCTCTCTCTCTCTTTTCTTTTCCCCTTTATGAAAGCATGTGTTAAACGCTTTTTAAATTGTGGCAAATTTTTTTGAGGTTTAAAATACGCTTTCTTCTGACTTTTTTTTGTTTTTTTAATATTTTTATTGTGTTTTACATAAATAATTACATTTAATTTTACTGGGGTAAATGTCAACTTCATGTTTAACAATTTTATCCGCGTTTATTTTTTCTTGTTTTTTTTTTTTTGCTTATGCGACTGCTGTCTCTTGTGGTTTTAAATCAGAAATTCTTGTCATTTTTTAAATTTTTTTCGCTCACTTTTGTTAATATTTTAATTTAAAAAAACAGTTATGCAGTTATGAAAACGTTATAATTTTAAAGATTGGATAGAATATGTTCAAGGACATATGTGCTTGCATATATGTATGTATGTATGTGAAAACAGACCGTTGTACGATTAATTCTATTAATCATACGACATTGACAGAGAGACTGGCCTTATACAGCAAATAAATTTCGCTACAAATTCTGGACTCTTCTATCATTTGAGACAAATCGCTTGTGTAGAATAGCCATTGTGGCATGAGGTGTGAGGCATGTAGTGCCGTTCTCTTAAAACCCCATGTCGTTGATGTCCAAAACATCGAATTCGGGCGAAAAGAAGTCGGTAATCATGGACTTATGATAATAAACGTCGTTCTCAAAGAAAGATGGAACTTATACGCAAACACCAGCCTAAATTCCATACTAAACAGTAACTTGCTCTTATATTGCACATCGATTGATATCGCCGCAAAATAGAAAATTTTATTTGTTCAGATTCCTCATCGCAGAGCCCAATCAGTGAACACTCCCGTCGTTTTGTATGGTCGTCCATGGTTATAAATAAAGGGTTAAATGTCGACCAATTTGACTGAATTAGCTTCGAAAAGATGTCTGCGATCTAGTGTCAAAATTTGATAATCCCTGTTGGAAGACCCGATATAAGAGCCTGAATGGGTAATTATCCATTGAATGAGGTTTTCTCGAATCCTTTACATTTATTGAGATGACATGACGCCGACTGTAGGAGATCAGGAGGTGTAGTTCTGTTCGTCACTAAGTAACAAATCACAGCTGACACGTCCGCTGATAGTAAGTAGTTCGGAATGATGTCTCAGAGGTTTGCCAGGTGACACCGGTTTCAAGTTGAGTACCAATGATATTTAGGATAATAAGGCGAGCAATTACATACACACATACATACATAATTGGCCATTACTACCCTTCAGTCAGGATTATGGCCTAGCTTCTCACGCCACATATATTGTGTGTGTTAATTTTTATATATCAGCGGCGGGACCTACACTTTAAAATCGACTCCGAACGAAAAATTTTTGAGTAAATTTTCATGGCAATTTTATTCACTCTGAGTTTTTGCCAGAAATCTAGTGAGAGGAAGTCGCCGAAGCAATATCCTTTCATATTTCGTTTTTGGCCTTTCGTCTAATAGGCCAACACACTACCTACTAGACAACGGCGACGGCAATTGGAGGCTTCAAATAGTCAGTAACCTTAT
Source organism: Sarcophaga bullata (assembly GCA_005959815.1). NCBI lineage: Eukaryota > Metazoa > Arthropoda > Insecta > Diptera > Sarcophagidae > Sarcophaga > Sarcophaga bullata. The sequence goes on along the minus strand of QOCX01000678.1, from coordinate 3,969 downwards.
ATTGCCAGCGCCTTTTCTAAATGTCAAAGAGTTCCTGCAAGTAGGCGTCGGATTTTGGCGGCAGACTCAGTTCTAGCATCATATGCAGTTCTAGCATTCACTAATTAAAGCAACTTTGACAAATGTGGGGCCCCATGCTCCTTTTCGGTAGGTAGGATGGATATCTGTCGCAAATTAGTCTCAGGGAACCTTGGCGGCGTCTACGTTGGAGCTAATTGAAAAGCCTATCCCTTTAACTCGCAATCTCCAAAATCTATTATTGGGGGTTATTACTATATTTTATATTGTCAAACGAAAGGCTGAGCGATGACTTTTGAATTTTGAATGTCTTTCGAAAGACATAAACGAGCTAGGCAAAAAAGTAGTAGGTAAGGTGGACTACATGGACCATGAATCTGGTATCCTTCGCTACACATACAATACGTTATGCAGATGTAGAAGCGGTCTCACCGGCAATTTTAATTTGTGTTTTGAGGAAAAAAGTTTCAGATGAGAAGTCTTCGAGAAAGACACAATCTGCGCATAGTTTTTATGACACTCCTACTGCTATGGTCACTTCAACTCTCCGCAATTAAAAATTTCCCATAAATAGCAAATAGCTTTCGGTTCCTATGTCGGTAAGTCCTTCTCTGAATACCTCTGCTGTGCAGACGTTCTCTAAATGCACGTTATTACGAGTGCAAATTCAGTACAAAAAGATTTTCAAGGAAAATGCACTAAAAAATTATGTTAAAGGCGTTAACACGAAAGAAGGAGGTATGTACCTATGAGAGGTCCCAACCTGAAAGAAGACGTCCTCAATAAGCGTATAAACTTTGAAAAATCAATTACAATTCCACACAGCATTTATGCTTAGAAACGTGATTACGAAATATGAATAAAATAAATTTTGTTAGAGGAAAACTTTTGTAATACAGTGTAATTTACTTGTCATAACATTGGTGTGGTGCCACACATCCACACATCCACACATCATCTAAGACAGTAATAATTTGGGAAGAAAGAAACATACCTGAAAAGAAAAGAAAAAATAAAAGAAAATCAGAAATTTTGTAAATGAAATGAAAACTAAAAGGAAATAAAATGTTTCAAAATTAATTTGGCAGCACTTTTCTTTTGGAAACAGTTTTGATTGAATCGAAAGCAATTTTCAAAGGGTTTCAATGGAAAAATTCGATTAAAAGTTTTAAATTTAATATTTAAATACATAACCCTGCCCCCGCTGCTCCTTCTTCCAACCCGTCTTTCACATCATATTTAGCACCAACAACCTTGATACATATGTGCTCCATCAATTGAATTACTTTTCTGTACGTGGTTAGAGATTCGATTCTTTTCTTTTCCATTCCTTAAACAAATTTTTAACACTTCTTTAGAAAAGAAATTCTGTGTCACTCACTGTATTTGCAAAAGAAAAGAACAAAAAACGTTTTAAATGGGTGCTCGGCATATGAGAGTCCATATTGAGAGTATAAAATGTGTGTGTATTGGTAACTATTATTGGCCAATTTACTGTTGTTACTGCTACTGCTATTGCTGCTGCTGTTGCTGCTGCTATTGTTGTTGTTGAGCTACTGCGGCCATTTTAACTAGAAAATGACACGCAAATTGCTTTTTATCGATCGCCAACTAAACACAACAACAACAACAACAACAACAACAACAACAACAACAACAACAACAACAAAAACAGGAAAATTAGAAAAACGAATAAAAGAATGCCAGAAAAAAATGGGCAAAAAAACAGACTATAATACGAGAGTACAATGACAGCAGAAAAGTACAACAAAAGAGTAAAAAAAGAGAAAATAAATCCAAAAAAAAAAAAAGAAAAAAATACAAAGTAAGGGTCAATAAACCGAATTATTAGGTTGCCCTACACAAGTAAAATAAATGGAGGAAGAGATTACGTGGATTTACACAGCGACTGTCGTAGGTAAAGCCTCCAAAAACAACACAATACGGTTGCCATGCTGGACAAAATAGTTGGAGGTAGATAGGTGGAACCTTTGATACCAAAAGTTCACTTGAGCACCCCTATAGCGGCCCTTTGTGACGCCACAAATACTGACCGAGTTCCATCAAACTAGGGAAGAAGTTGAAAGTTTTGAAGAAATCTCACAATCACTCCTACTCCTACAATTGCAAATATGCTCACCCCATATGCCATTAAATCACTTCGATGTCTTGTGTTCGAAAGTATCAGCCATGCAAGCCATGGTAAAAATTATTAAGAACGAAAGTATCGCTAAGAAGGATATTCGCTTACTTACTGGCTGAAAGCCACTGACAGCCTCCAAGACGGTTTATGGTTCATTCAAAAAGACCAATGAACAGTGCAACATTCACCGCGCGAAGAGATGTGGAACGCAGATGTGGAAGAGCCATCGAACTCTTAGATGAGTCAGAGGACTCATAGGTAATCTTATCAAAGGCTTGTGATTACTGAATGAATAAAATGGATCTCTACCAATGCCATGTTGTGCAGCTTGCGAATCAAAATACCACAGCAACTCTAGCCAGATGGAATGGAAGGCGCCCAAATGCACGGAAAATATATTCACACTCCAAAATCGGTTTGAAAGGCGTTTCACGGCATTGCACTACCCCTTAGCTTTTCACATCATTTATGTTGTGTGCGCTAATTTTATGCGATTCCGAACGACAGTTTTTGAGAAATTTTTTCAATGGCAATTTTATTTACTCTGAGTTTTTTTGCCAGGAACCTGCCTGGGGGGGAAGTGGCCGTAGTTTCTTTTGTTGGAGATGTCGGACCTGGGATTTTAACCATGGCCTCATGTCTAGTAAGCCAACACACTACGGCGACTGAGTAAGAAATTGTCTTTCATCTATTAGGTGTAGGCCTTGGGGCTTCTATTGTACACATGATCTCACTGATGTGATGACAATCGTCTTTAGAAGATTTTATAAGATGTGGATGATTTCAAAACTCATTTGAAACGGACGACATGGGTCCATATACGTTCTCAGCGTGTTTACCCTATTACCTTGGTTTTAGAGCCATTTCTAACTGCCCCGTATTGTAATCAATACTGAAGACTTCCATGCCGATATATTATTGGGCGTTCATGTAGATGGCACCTAAATAAACTAACCACTTACAGGAGAGAATCCAGAATCCCCTCGACTTTTCTATCAAATGCAATTATCAGAAAACGCCCGCCTTTTGGTAGAGTCGAGTAGACTTAAAAAAGTCATATCTGCCAGACACTGTACGACTGAAAATGTGTGGAAACCTCAGGATAACCCACATTGTGACTCCAAAAGTTGTCAGGGTGAGGAAGTACAAAGGCTTTAACACATTATGCCATGTCTCTTCCATGTGTGTGAAGTTAGCTACGAAAGTTATATTCTTTTTTTTACAGTGAATGTTATGTTAACAATGTGCTATGTGTCAACAGTAAACTGTTAACTTAACATAACTAAAAAATTTGGAAAGGGAGGAAAGGAAAATCGATCAAAAAATCGGTAAATAGGGATAAACTCAGAGAAAAATGAAAGTAAGACCGAAGTTTAACCTTTCTAATTTTACAAAAAAAAAGGAAATGTCACAATAGAAAAAGCAATTTGCCTTATTTTTACCATAGCCTCTATAAATTTGGAAAAATTGTCGATAAAATTTAAAAAGGTGCGGTTTTCTGACCTATTGAGCTGGATAGGTATTGGATCAAGCATTGCAAAACAGTTTTCCGTATGGTCGGGTCACGATTGAGATCGGAGATATAGCCGACGTAGCTAACTTTTTTATACTACCAAACAAAATACTCTATATAAATAGTGAAAAATTCGATAAAATTTAAAAAGGTGCGGTTTTCTGACCTATTGAGCTGGATAGGTATTGGATCAAGCATTCCAAAACAGTTTTCCGTATGGTCGGGTCATGATTGAGATCGGAGATATAGCCGACGTAGCTAACTTTTTTATACGAACAAACAAAATGCTCTATAT
>QOCX01000677.1:49937-88606 GCA_005959815.1 Sarcophaga bullata | reverse complement strand
TTTCAACGCGTTCGTGGATGAGTTAAAACAGACACTTTAGAGGTGCTGATTAAAATATTGTGGCAAGTACGAACACAAGTACATGGTGTTGCTTTCTGCAACACCTCACTTTTATGAACAGACAAGTAAAATTCACTGACACACAGAAGCATGTTAAGGCATTTAAGCTTGTAAATTTACATTGAAAAAATTCTTTTCAGCACGCATTAAGAGCCTACTAAAAGTGTCACCAATACACACATACACACACACACACACAAACACAATAAAATAAAACATACCCCTACTTAGACTTGCACACGTACTTGACATAAAACATCAAGTGGCTCTTCCTTACATGTTGCAATAGCAACAGCAAAGCTTCTAGCATATCCAATCATACACCCACCAACGACGGTTGCATCCTCCACATTGCCTATATTGTACAGCAAACTTGTCAGTGTCTATGCTTGTATCTGTGGCTGTGGTGGTGAGAGTGTGTGAGAGAGAGAGAGAGAAGAAAAGAAATCTTTTACGCATAAATTTGCTTATTTTTCATGAATTTCTTTTGGGGGCTGCTTTTTACTTTTTTTTCTTCTTCTTTTTCTTTGCTTTTCTAATAAGAAAGATTTTTTCTTTTTACTGTTGCTGTTGCTACTACTGCTACTGTTGCTGCTACTGCTACTGTTGCTTCTACTTTTTTACTACTTGAGCACGTTATGTGGCAACGACAGATGCATGGCATTGTAATTAAAAGTGAATGGAAATGACGACGCAAACACATACAACACACAGTGATACTGACAAAATACCATTTTCTTGTTATTTTTCTTGAAATAAAAAGAGAAAAATTGTAAAACATAGAGGAGCTAAGGAATAAATTAAGAAATTAGAAACAACAACAAAAAAAAATTTTTTTTTTTAAAGAGGAGGTATTAATGGAGTGAACTGCCGTTGCAGGGTTCTGCATCTCCCCAAATTATTCTATATTGTGGCTCCGTATGAAGCAATAAGGCCATAAAAACAGTTCCTAACATTAAATCTTTCTTAGGTCATCAGTTTTATCCTGGACCAGTATTTTTACCACGTCTTTTGCTACATCAAAATATTCTCAGTACGTCAGTCAATTGGTGTACTGACGAATTGGGAGAAGTTTCTATCGAAAACTATGTGGATGCAATCGAAATATTTTTCAATAAAAGTGTGAAGCTTCCTAGTTTAGGTCGAAGTGGTATTTTTGATTAGCTCGTTGTAACGCAATAGGTAAGCGCAGTTCCCGGACTGACCGAATTCTATCAAACTCATCGAAGATGAGTTAAAAATACGACTTCCCTATGCTGGAAACAAGCCTGAAAGTTTAACAAACCAAACTCTATCCTTGACATCAATGGATGATAAGTCCTTTAAACTGACAAGGAATAGAGAGCTAAATAATCTAAATCTGAATATCGCAAGAGATAGATATTGACGAAGGAAGTCAATATCAGTTTGCTCATACTCAACCGATCTACAACCTCGCCAAAAGTCGTTCGATGGGAGCTGCAGTCTTTCTGCGTGTCTGCCCATAACGCAATGTACTGTAAGCATGGCCACTCTGATCGTAATGACAGTGCGATAAAGTTTGAACAGTATATTTGCTGCGCTTGGTCTAAGTGAGTTTGGCAGTGGATCAAGATTTCTCGTTGACTCAGGATCCAACAAAAAAAATTGTCATGAAAAGGTTTTCAAAACTCGGTCGTTCGTAGTCGACTTCAAATTGTAGGTCCCGCCGCTCATAGAAAAAATAACAACACTCATGAGTGTGGTGTTTAACTAGGTTTTAATCTACACTAGGACCTTAAGGAGCAATTGAGTACGTAAGTAAAAACGCATACCAGAAGACGGCTGAGGAGAAATCGTCGAAAGAATGTTGATTTCATATTTCCGTTTGAGATATGTTAACTGGGATTCGAATCACCCACCACGTACTAGACTACGTTGACTTCCCTGACAAGACTGCAATATAAAGCAGTTCTTTACAAGTCACCGTAGTCTAGTAAGAAGTGTGTTTGCAAGGTCGCGGATCAAACGCCAGGTCAGACACCTCTAACTAAACAGAAATACGAACAAATAATTCTTAGGCGATTTCCTCTCAGCAGATTTCTGACAAAAGCTCTGAGTGTAAATTAAATTGCTATGAAGGGTTGCTCAAAAAGACCTGTCATTTGAAGTCGACTTGAAGCTGTCGTGAGGAGCTAGGTTGTCATCCTAACTGTAGGTGTGTAAAACCCAATTATGTATGTATGTATGTAGTTTATAATGCTTACATCAAATAGGAAAACATTTTTTTCTAAATCAACCAGCTCTCTGTAATATAAGTCTCCGTTTATGATCGATTTATACTACGAGCCAGAAGTCTGCTCTACCCCATATGCTTCAAAATTTCCCTCCAATCAATTTTCTTAAATTTACTACCCCCTCTCCAGTGCTCCTTCTTGTTTCGACTGTATTGGATTGTATACGAATTCAATTCGTATATAAAAAACAACAACAACAACAACATTTGTATTGTGAAATCAGGACAACAACTGCAGGACAAAAGAGTAAAAAGAAGCCAAGAAATGAAAATCGTAACCAAAACAAATTAGTCAAACAACATATTCCCACGTTCAAGATTTTTACGTTGCTGGCATAGCTGCTCTTAATGGCTTACAGGACCTTTTATGACAGTATATTTAGTGTGTGCAAAGGACGTTTATAGAGAAGACTTTGTTTTTTTTTTCTTTTTTTTTTGTTTAAGGATTTTGGTTTCCTTTTTCTCATTCTTTATTTTGGCAATGATTTTTAAAATTCTATTCAAATCAATAGATTTTTCTCATATGGCGGCAAACAAATGCATGGAATTAATGACCGACGAAGAGGAGAGAGGCAGCATTAGAAGAAACATTTTATGGCAGCATTTTTCTTTAAGAAATTCAATATGAGTCTGTGTATGTGTGTGTGTTTCTGCTCTGGCATTTGAAAGTTTGAAAATGAGTTTTTTTAGGTTTTAGGGTTGGGTTTGTTACTTTTCTCTTCTTTGCCTTGTCGATTGTGATTATAAACGAAGTCAATAATTGTAATTTGTCGTCAACATGTCATTGTATTGATTGTCATTGTTGACATTTTTGTTATTGTTTATGAAGCCCCGACTTGCACTAAACAAAGGCGAATGCAAATAAAGGGAATAAAAAGGATGTGAAATTAAACACGGGGTTAGACTTTATTTGTTTAAGAATTTTGTGTACAACTTAAGTTATTATTTAAGAATTATATTGTTATCGTAAATGCCATACAAACATACATACATACATACATACGTACATACAAGGAATCTCTAACAAATCTTTTGCTATTTTCATAGTAAACTACCCTGTAGTTTACGTTTACGTGAATGTATTTATTTATTGGGCTGCCTATTGTTAACTCGTAAATTGATTGGGTATCCTTCAATGGAAATAAAAAAGGCTTCATTCGGTCTCTCTCTCTCTTTTTCTCTCTCTCTATCTCTCTCTCTATTATTTTATTAAGCAAAACAAATACAAATTCAAATACAAATACGCTTAACATTCCTAACAATAAAGCTATTTTCTATGTTATCCTCTGAGTATGTATGTGTGTGTGTGTACGTGTGTGTTTGTGTAAGTGAAGTGAATATATGATCTGAATTCCTAAGGAAATACTTGGCATGCCTGAAAACTTAAAGATTCTTGAAAATTTTGAATAATTTTTTTTTTTTTTTTTTTTTTTTTTTTTTTTTTGTAGTAAATAACGTTAGTTAGGTTACGTACAGACGTACATACATAGAAAACCTTTTTTTCTTTCTTTCTTTCTTGGTTTTTACTTAGAAAATCAACTTCAATATCAACTTCAACATCAACATACACATGAACATGATGTGTGATTAAGTGTCGTATCTCTGTGTGTTTAGATTTCTTCGATTGCCTTTCAATCTGACAAACAATACTTTTAATAATTTGCTGTTTATTGTTCTTGTTGTTATTGTTGGTGTTTTCCTTTTATTTTATACGTTGCGTTGACTTCGCTGTCATCAATTTATAAAATGTTTACACAAATTAAGATTCCCATACATTGTTGTACCATACCATCCATGTACACACACTATATTATTAGCGTGTTTAGTGATAACAGTGGAGCAAAAGCTGGAAATAAATGGTTTGAAAAAAAAAACTGAAACTAAATATTCAAATTGTGTTTGAATTCATGACTTTATGATAAATAAAGAATGATAACTTCGGTCATGTGAATGAGAATAATATTTAGGTTTGCAAATCGAAAGGTACTACAGGGCTAAGTACTATCATGGGCCTCTTATAAGCAATATTGCATTTAATAGTTTGTTTACTTATTTCCTTAGAGTTGTTGTTGTTGTTGATCATGTATGCGAAATTAAAATGGGACATTAACGTACAAGTAAGCAACGGTAGTTATAGTCTAATGTCCATACAGTACAGGATAGATGGAACAAAAGGGCCACCGATGGTTCTTCTTAGGGCTCTGTACTTCAACATACATTAAATAATGCATTGTAGAATTGACGTCGATTGTAGTTTATGTGGATGGCATAATGTTATTGATTGTAGACAAACGTCTTGGTGCTGGCTTGGAGGCTCCTGATAGGAAAGCAGAACTGATAAAGGTATAAACTGCTTTGGCATAAGGACTGATGTAAAACTGAGATTTAAACAACAGTTGGCAATAGTTGGCGTTAAGGCTAAAAAAAAAAACGAATCATATGCTCTCGCGTTTTATGCTGAATATTGTTGGTCTTCGCGGTGGAAAAAGGCAGCTTCTGGCAAAGGCTGCGAACTAGAGTGATCTCGAGCTTACGATGGCTTCGAGGAGTTTACCTCATGTCGTTTATTTCTCATTTACGACGTCGATACGGCACTGATCTTCATATTCGGCGGGAAGTCCGATGAGTAAGCTACCTGGTTTACATAAGGCGCCTTTATTTTTGCCTTAAAATATTCGTGGTTAACCACCATCGTAATTGCTCCAGAGTACCTTTGTTGTTCGTACTATTGTGCCATTATTCCAGAATAGTCGATGATACGCTTCGATCCACTTTCACAGCTTGATCTTCCACACAGAAAGGCATTTGGTTATCTAAGCACTTCGGTCTATTGGCTAAAAAAAATCCATTTCCTCATAACCGATCTCACCGAGGCGTGTGTGTGTTATATAATGTGGTTTATTCCATCTCGTCTTTATATTCGAAGACGTTATTTCCCTAATTGTCATTCCACTACCATGAAAGGTATTAAAATTCCCGAATATCAAGTTTATAAAATTATCGCTGGATCAGAGATTGCATTCCCTAATCGCACGTACCTGTACTGGAGAGATTGTATAATGGTGTGATAGTTGGAGGCATAGTATGGTTTGGTGGAGTCTAGTCATACCTTCATATTAAGAGTCTGCCCTGTATCAACAAGTTTTCATGGGTACCTACACAATGAAACCACTTTGAACAGTAGGAGTTGTATCTCCACTGTTATTCACTTTTTTTTTTTGTTTTTACTTCCATCAGAGCAATCAGTTGATTAACCCATAAAAAATATTTCTCTTACGACAACGAAAAAGTAGAAGACAATTGAAGAATATGGCAGGAGATGTCATTGATGACATGAAGGCAGTCAATTTTTCTGCCGTAAACGTTAACACTGCCACCACTGACACCGAATATCTTGACAAACTTATAGCAGTCAACAGCATATAGTGAAGGGGAGGGGTGGGGGTATGTGTGTGTGTTAAAATCTTCTATCCTTTCCTAGGAATTTAAATGTAAAAGCAAGAGTATGAGTATGATTGTATATGCGTGTTTATGTGTGTGTGTGTGTGTGTGTAAATTGAGTGTGTATTTTCACATGAAATTAAAGTAAACACAATCACTTCACTTCAAATTGACTTTTTATACGATTGATTCGAAGCGATTGGATGCGATGCGATTCGATTCGTTTCGTTTCGTTTCGTTTCGATTTGTTTTGTTTTGTTTTCAACAGTTGAGTGTATGTGTGTGTGTGTGTTTGTGCCTGGGAATCTTTTCGAATCTTTTTAGGTTAAATTTTCTTTACAACATTTCTACGTTCTATAGTTGTTGTTGTTGTAGATGTTGTTGTTATAGAAAGAATAAACATACCTTTATTAACAGTTTACCACGTTTATCATTCAACCAACCAAGTTTTTCACCTTTTTTTCATCGTCGTGTGTTTTTGTTTTGTTTTTGGCATTACGTATGTGTTGTACTGGAAACGTTTTTTTTCCAAATGAGCTTCTCACGGCCCTAGTGTGTGTGTGTGTGTTTTTAATAGCTGGTAATTCAATGCCAAGCGTAAAACGAACGTTTGTCAACATTACAGGTTCTAAATTCGAAAAGAGACGACGAAGACGAAGAAGGATAAGAAGAAGAAACAAATTAAAGAATTGAACTCACATGGTAAATATTGTTTCGTTACTGCTGGCCACATATACTTGCAAATGAAGTTGTCGGTAGAGAGAGGGGGGGGGGTGTGTGTATAAGAAGGCAAATAAATTCAACAATGAAAAGAAAGAAAAATGCTTTTAAATGACACACAACACTCAGAAAATATTGTTGGATAAATAAATATTTGAAGAAGATAGAGGGCGAAGGAGATAGGGAGAGAGAAATAATTTGTTGATTTATGTCAAGGGTTGTGTTAAACAAATTTGAAAATTAAATGGAAATTATGAGGAAGAAATTTTAAAAATAATTTGAGTTTTCTTAAATGGCTTCCTGCAGTGTCAACGAATTTTTGTGCAAATTACGCAATTTTTAGATCCGATTTTTACTTTACTTAAGATTACAGCTTTCTTTAGCCTTCTCATGCATATGTTTTAAGGCCTACTATAATACTATACTATATAAGGTCTTGCGATTTTCTGTCAAGCTTTTTCGCTATGTATACGGCCCTATTTGAGCTATCCTCAGTTAGTTTTTCAATTTTCAAGAAAAGTTTCTCTTTCGTATACTAATTCCTTGCGAACATATCAAGAAATTGCTTCAAACTTATGTTTCTTCTTCAATAAGAAGAATTAAAAGGTTGGAGCTCCGCACGAGTGTGTGATCACCATAGTTGGAATGAAATTTGGGCCTTCGTCTGAGATATCAGTATTGGATTCCGTAGAAGAAAAATTCTACCTCTGCTAGTATTGTTAACCTCGATTTGCATTCGTTTGGTTTTCTTCAAACAAATTTTAAAAGCTCCAACTTCTATAACTTACTTACTAACTTGTTACTGCGTTTTCTCAAACCGGTGTAGGTAATAAGATCTGTCAGTTTCGGTAGCGATGTCGCATAGCAGTTCTTTCCTGTATTGCTTAAAAGTTTGTTTTGCTGATTTACAGAAACTAAAATCAGTAAGAAGAGTACGAGGTTGGAAACTGTGAAGTTTTACTTCACTGGGGATCATAGACTGGAGTATATGACATATTAGTGATGGTTTCCGATGGGCGTAGAATTGTAGCGATATCTACAATTTCTTTCCCAAAATATCCCGTTTGTACTTTATGAAGTAATAAATAAGGATTCCTCCAATTGCTATAAGAATCCTGAAGAAGTTGAGTACCCAATGCCGCGCTATGACTTCGCCAAAGAAGTTTGCGACGTCCATTTCGGGAATAATAGAATGAGAAAATAGAGCGAACCGGTTGCACATAAACCTGTCATATTTTCGGTGTCTGTGGCTATTACTCCTTCGATAAGGCTAAAGGATCTTTGCAACTTCTATTAGGCGGAAGTGTTGATTAATAAGAACAACAGTATCTATGGAAAGAATATTACCTTTACCTTTCGATAGTCAGGGTACTGCGTTGTAGTACTAGGATCTCTTGTCCTGTCTTCTCATCACGTAGATGTGTCAGAGGTATTCCAGGAAGCTATAGAACTCATAAATTGGCTAGATATGGTGAAGGCATCAAACTTTTAGCTGACTTTCCTACTTGCTCAGATAGCCAATACAACCAGGATTACGACCTGCCTATCTTCTTACACCACCACCCATATTGTATGTGTGTGTGTCTGTCAATTTTATTAATGAGTGACTAAACCTACGGTTTTTGATCAACTTTTCATGCTGAAAAAAGGTCGTCGAAGGTCGTCGAAGGTCGCCGAAAGGATTTTCTGATATCTGAGCTGTAATTTGTATCATGGTCTCTCGTCTAATAAGCCAATAGGTAGGGTACCTGCTGAATTTTGCCGACTTCAAATACTTTGGAGGACTATCTCCTTTAATAGGCACACAGTAGAACTACTTAAAATCCAAATGAGCCTGCTTAACGTAGTTGTTGAAGTCATTAGCGGACTTTGCATTCTGAGTACTCATTCGAGGCGAATAGGCTTTGGTCATATTACCAATGACTTCGGCAGAAGCTGCAAAGACAAGAAAGAAGAGGAAACAGTTCTTGTCTCAAGAGTAGTATGAATCACTGTTCAACCTAGTAGACTGTATTAGAATTCTAGAATTCCGATAGCTTCTCTAAAGCTATTTAATTCCACTTTTGGCAACAACATTAATTTCGAATAAAGCTTCCTATTCGCTTAATATTCGTTAATAAACGCCATTCGTTTTAAAGTAATCACTATACTGTAAGGGAATTGCTTTTTAACTTTCTGATTGAGACTTTCTAAGATACGTTGACATTCAAATACTTCTTTTTTTGGATATTCGTTACCATTCTCTTCATAATTACCTCAGAGATTTTTATAACTTCTCGTATTTATTCACACCACGAATCCTTTAATGTTAAATTCAATTTCGTTGTTGTTTTTGTCCCCCGGAAATGTATTGTTTTCAATTAAATCGCAGAAAATGCAAGTTAAAGCAGATCCCACGTTATTTTTATGAGAGTATTTAAGAAACAAAACACAAACAACAACAAGAACAACAACAATAATGATAATAAAAAGCAACAATAATACAAAGGCAATCGCAGTCAATCGCTGTTACAATATCTTACACACGCACTGTGAAACGGATACACCGAAACGAAATCAGATCTTTCGATTGCTTCGTTTAGCATTGACACGTACATGTCGATATCAATGTCGATAGCTTCAATCAGGAGTGACATCTTCCGTTTCCACAGTCATTTCCCTATCCACCACTACCACCATCTACTACTCTGTTCCGCTAACGAGAAGAAAGAGAAAGAGAGAAAGAGGAACTCAACTTCCGAATAAAACCCCGCGTATAAAATTTCTCAAGTGAAGACATTTACATTCTGTTAACGTTTAATAGCTGAACGGATGGTGGCGTGAACGGTGTGTGCGTGTATAAGTGATCCAATCATTACATTTACATTTACGTTCTACATTTACATTTACATTTACATTTTACGTTACTTTACTCCCGTCTACATAACATTACAATTGCATGTCTTGTAATCGTATAGTTGATTGTCTTCTTCTTCTTGTTCTTCTTCGGCTGTCGTGTGTTTTAAGGTTGAAATATTGAAACTTATTTTTCACATGCCAAAATACTCATGCAATCCTTAGAGAAGCAGGAGTAGGAGCAGGAGCAGTAGCAGTAGGTAAGGAAGGGAAGTTAGCTCTTCTTTGCTGTTTTAATAGCAGATACATGACAGGACTTTTGTTTCTCAAATACTTTACAACAACGTTGTTGTTGTTGCAGTTGTTGTTGTAGTTGTTGTTCTTGTTGTTGTTTTTATTTATTATATTGTAATAGCGGTTAAGGTAAGGCAAACATTCCAATAGTAAGTGAGAGAACGTATGCAAAATTCTGGTTTCAAGACACCGTAACACACTCGGAAGTAACGACTTCAGCCTATAGGGGGCACAAAACGGAAATCATAGCGTAACTCGATACTGTGATACGTGCCATCCGAAAATGTACAAAAAAAAAAAAAAGTACAAAAGAAACAACGAACAACGGTTGCTAAAGAACAAAAATAATACAAAAAGAATGTGAACAACAGCAAAAAAAAAAGCGACTGAAACTGGCAAGTTTTTGTTTAAGCAGCATGAATCCTTTACTGCTTTTCCCTTATTCTTCTTTTTTTTTAAAACTTACCTTTCTCGGCTGTGGCTGCTCATAATTGCTTTGAAAAACAACAAAATTATTAAAAGGCAACAAAACAACAAAAGAAACAAGAAAAACAACAACAACAAAAACAACAGCATTATATCAACGAATTTAGAAGCTTAACTATTCAGTCATTTGCTGTATTAGCACCACATCATCATCCCTGAACTCGTCACATTAAACCACAGGTGTTTATGCCACTCAACAAAAAAGACAGAAAAAGGAATACAAACAACAGCAGCAACAGAATTAGAACCAGTACAAAGCGTTCTCGGTTTTCGTTTGATTATAAATTGTGACAACAGCCTAAACCGGTACGGTAACTAAGTAATCAACCCTCCTCACCAACCCTCTTTCGAAAACCAAATATCCGTCTGTAACACTATTTCATACTTTGCCACACACTATTTGTTTTTTTTTTTTTGTTTTTGTCAGACACCCCCTGTCAAGTTTACCCACCAGGCCTACTTGTCGCTCGTAAGCAGTTATTCTTTTTAAAGCTTACATGGCATTGAGAAATTTTTAGTACAAAATTACCATAAATGTGGTGGAATTCATAAGTGACTTGGAACAACCAAAAACCGATGGAAATGAATCCAATCCAAGAGACATTCCGAGTGAAATGGTAGCTCTGTCGTATGAATATCCATCTTCGGATCCTCTCATTATCTCATATGAATCATGCAATGAGTAAAACCTGTAAAGGCCCTTTCTCATACAATTTACTCAGTTGTCAGCGATCTTGGATTTATTCAGCAGTTGTTCGCCCACTGGCTTGATGATGTCAACAATGTTCTCCTGGACCAATCTAAATACGCAATTAATTCGTACCAGGACTCAGTCAGAAAGTAAATCATCACCAAATAAGCGATAAGTTTTAGCTAAGTTGGAGCATATACTTCCTTACTTGATGGGTCATAATCATCTTTTAGTAAGGACAACAACCCGCGTGCTCTATGTATTAACTTTATTTGTGAGTGGCGGTACCTACAGTTCAACGACGAATCCAAACGACGGATTTAAGAAACTTTTTATGGCAATTTTATTTATTCTCTCAGAGTTTTTGACAGACTACTGCGTCAGCACAATACCTACTAAACTAAGGCGACTAAGTAAGGAGCCATCCAATAAAACATTTGTCTATGAGAACTGCAGTAACTTGCTGGTTGTTCATGATCCCTTACTTAATTGGTTATTACAACCCTTTAGGCAGGATTACTACTTAGCTTTCGGCACATCCACCCATGTTGTGTGTGTTAATTTATACATGGCGGGAACTACTTAGTTTTTGGCCAGGTATTGCTGAGAGAAAGTCGCCCAAGAACTTTTTGTATTCCTTTTTTGTTGAGATACCTAAGCTAAAGGTTAAACACGGCCTTACGTCTAGTAGCTACAAACTGCTCTAGACTACGCGATGCAATTAAATGAAATAAGGAAACTCCTCTTTATGTCGAGAGGCTGCGGCTGCAAGCAATACTCACTTAACTTTAAAATACAGCAACGGGATGATACCTAGTTAAACTGAAGCAATTGGATTGCCTACGGTGGAAATTCCTAGCTATATATCCGCTCTATCTTCTGAGGCTTATTTATTCAATAACTTTTAATATGGCCCACGTAAATCTGTACGTATGCATGAACGTATGTGTCAAAATACGTAATACGATATATTTACAATGTGATACGTTGTTGTAATGAAAGAAAAACCAACGCACTAAACGCGAAACTATTGCCGATATGCTGCGTCTATAGGCAACGTTTTAAAAACGGATATGAAAAACGAATTCATGCGAGTTTCTCTTCAATAATCAAAAACCAAGAAAAACACAAAATACCACGAAGAATTTCTGCAATAAAATCTCAAAGCTTATGATTCTGTAACTTACTGAAATACGAGCGTATTACGAACATAACCCAGTGAACATATATTTTTTTATTTGTTAAAAAAAAAAAACAAAGAAACTTCAATCATTTTTTTATCATTTCCCTTCCATTAAATGTGTTAAGCTTTTGAATGAAGATTTTTTTTATATTTTTTTTATATTTGTTTAACATATAAATGCTTACTGGGTTTATCTAGGGGTATATGATTTTCATTATATATTTCTGTGTTTGGGTATGTGCTCCTTTTTTGAGTTCATTTTGTTAATGAAGAGTTGAATCCTGTCGTGGTACGGCTGTTGCTATTACTGATACTTCTACTGCTGCTGCTGCTGCTGCTGTTGTTGTTTTTGCATTTTTTTTTCTTCCTTTTTAATGCGGCTATGGCTTCCAAATTTAATGAACTCTTACACACTTGAACTGTACGGTTACTCTATACAGATTCTATACAAGCAACAATACGTAGCAATACGTAGCAATAAATGGTATCGATTACCCATTAGTGGCAGCAAACACATATTCTACAATAACAAAAACAACAAATGAATAAGAGATTTAATGAATGAAGGAATGACGAACGAAAAAAGAAATATTAAATATATTTTGTTGTTGTTGTGTTTTTCATTTTGTATTTAAATTTTAATGCCAGACAACCAGTCTCCCTTCATATATTCAAGGCGAAATGAATTACGACACACTTTGAAAAATAATTAAGAAAGTTTGACTCAGTAGAGGCTGGCTATAGCACACGCTTCTCTTAGGGTTTTCATGTGTAATTAAACTCATATTGTGTTTTTAATTTATAATCTTAACGTGGATTTAATTTCTTAACAACAAATGTTGATTTTAAAAAGTTTTATAAAATAATCGATCCAAAGATCCAGTTCGCTTTAAGCATGCATTTAAGTATTGATTGTGATTATAGTTTACACAATGCGGTATTCCCTGACGCATTCCGATCATTGGACAATGTTGAATGTAGAATCTGAAATTGTCCTTTAAAACGCCCGATAATTGCAGTATTCTTCAGAGTAAAATATTAACTACAATATGCCGCCATGTGAATCCGATTTCATAGTATATCGCATAGGCGGATGTACTTGCATTCACTTTTAGGTTTGTCCACATCGAGGTTTGTCATCCGGCTGCATTTGCTGGATAAAACTCGTACACAATTTGCTTATTTACAAAGTATATATAAAGTAATGAATATTCTTGTATAGACCACACCAACCCGACCAGCTATGGCTTTATACAAAAATAAATTTCCTCTGAACCACACCAGAATCGATCTAAGGAACTTTATGTATACTCACTTGGAAGCTAGAAATACCACTTAATAACTTCTGAAGCGGTAATGACTGTAAATAATGAGTGGTCTCCCTTAAATCTTCGCTTTCATCGTCTGAAACTTGCGAACCTAGGCCCTCATAACTCAGGATGGCTGAGTAATGCCAGACATAAGTTAAATGACAGAATGGATGGCATAGACTTTATTGGTCCCAAGTAATCTATGTTCCTTAAGGTGACTGTCATTTTTTGTTAAGCCAATATGAAGTCGCGACAGTCTTCAAGGTAGAGTGGTTCAAACAACAGCACAGAAAAATATTCTTTTCTGCCAGCAGTTTTCTGGCAAAAAAGCCTACGAGTTCATAAAATTGCTTTGAAGAGTTCCTCGTTTGAAGCGCCCGCCGCTCGTAAATAAAATTAACACGCTCAGTAAAGGTGGTGAGAGAAGCTAGGTTGTAATTTTGATTTAAGGGTTCTAATGACCAATAAAATAAGTTAAATGTGGACACCGCGTATGTATGCAGTCATCGTAGTCTAGTAAATAGTGTAGGTAGCTTATTACACATGAGGCCACCGTTTAAAGACCAGTTCATACATCTCCAACAGGACGACATAATGACACATTTCATCAGCGACTTCCTTTCTAAGCAAAAACTCTAAAAGTAAATAAAATTTCTATGAAAAGTTTCTCAAAAATCTGTCTTTCGCAATTGACTCTAAGCAGTAGCAACCAGTCATGTATAAAATTAACACAACTGATGTAAGAAGTTGAGCCTGAATGAAGGTTTCTAATGACCAATTAACAGCACAGGCAGAAAAATACATCTTTTGGCGATTTTCTGCCAACAGTTTTCTGCCTAAAACTCTGACATTCGGAGGCTTCGCAAAAAGGGAGATCCCGTCGCTCATGTATAAAACTAACGCATACAACAAGGGTGGTCGGAGAAGAACCTAGGTTGTAGTCTTGACTTAGAGTGGTAATAACCAATCAAATAAGTTGACTATATAAGCCCAGCTTCTTAAAAATTCTCCACCGAATTGATGTTGATAACGACGACTAATCGACATTTTGTTGTCTTCTTCAAGGCTTCTCCGCTGAAACAGTAATATTCACTTCAATAAGCACATTTCTTTGTCTTATTGAGAGGCTTCGTGTCGAGAAAATTAGAATTAGCGCGATAACTGCATTAATTTCTTAATCACTAGGGCTATTATATTGACCTTAAAAACCTTATCAAAGTAAACTTCCTTACTTTGAAAGCGTTGTTCTGGGGTTAAATGATTTACGATCAAACCAAACCTTATTGAATCAAAATGCCAATACATTTTGGTATTTCCAGCATTCTCGAGGTGAATAGTTTTCATGTAAACATCTTGATTTCAGGAATTTAATGCCCTTAAAGTATATTTTTCCGTGTGGACAGTGTACAGAATGACAAAAAAGATTTTAAAAGCAGACTTTCAGAATTCATGCCATTAGAGAGAATTTCAAGTGTAGGCCACAATGAGAGACTGTAGGGTACAATGAGTGAAAATAAATTTCCTTCACTTGGCTGGCACATCATCTAACATTAACGTGCCGATATGTTGCATGCGTTGTCGTTCAATTGTAACGCAATGCGTAGATATTTTAATTAGAACTCTAAAAAAACTCTTAAAATGCCAGTCAGCCAGCCAGTCAGCCAGCCAACCAACCAGCCAGAGGTGTTTACCTCTACAAGTACTTTCAAAATATGTATCTTTTTCCCTTTCGTTGCCTCTCTTCCTGCGTTCCTTGCGAATTATAACTTTCATTATCTCTTGCTCTCACTCTCTCCATTCAACTAAATGGCAGGAAGTCGTGATTGGAATGTAAAGATTTGTTGATGACGATGACGATGACGATGACGACGTTAACATTTCTCATGTAGAATGGGAAGTTTGTTTTCCTGTTTTCTGATTTTTCTTTTTTTTTTTTTTTTTTATTATATTTTTAATGAATCTTTTTTCTTTGCTTTTTCTCTTCTTGGGCATAAAATTAAAAAGAGAAAGAAGAAGAAGAAAAAAAAACGAGAAAAAAAATTCGAATCGAAACGTATTAAAACGGTTTTTTAAGCGTAACTGATTGAATTTATTGCCATTTTTTATGCGCGGCATAAATTGTTGTGTCAGAAAGTGCGGATATGATGGCATATAAGGAGGGAGGTGGTATTGGAAAAACAGCCGTGTAATGAAGGTAAATGCCAGCATGACAGCGAGGCAGCTGTCAGAGTATTTGGTTTGATTTCATAAATTAATTTTTTTGTTTGTTTGTTTGTTTGTTTTTTTTTTTTGTAGCAAAGAAATTCTTTCAGGTTTCAACTGTTGATTTAGATTTTCAATTGCAGTAAATTAAGGATTCCGAATATTATTGAAACTGTTACAATGATATTACGGCAGCCAGTAATGTTGTGATGTTGTTCTGCAGAAGAACCATTTCGTAATTTTTCTTTCATTTAAGGATAGTTATGTAAAGTTTGATGAGAGGACTGTCGGTTTCACGATGTGTAGAAAAAAAACCAGCCTTTAATTCAAATATAACTGATAAAGCGATGTTAGATTACATAGCTTATACTATATATACGTACACGATACATTCAAAGTTCTATAATTTAAAGATCTTCTCGAAACCCTTGTCTACGTACACGCAGAGTCATACAGAAGACTCTTTGTTAGGACAAAGATGACTTGGGTTATTCCACAGTTTTCTTTATTTTTTTCTTTTCGTCCTACATAAACACGATATTCAATGGCTCCAATACCCTTTAAGCTTTTTACAGTTCTTCCTCTTATTTTTTTCATTTTGGCATTTCGACGGGTGGTTACAGGCTAACAGTCCTGTTTTAATTCTCTCTGCGCTCTCTTGACAGTCTGGCTCAATAAAACATATTCACGACCAATTAATGAAAGAATGAAACAGAATTATCCATAACAACATGGATCTGGCCGGAATATATTCTGCTCTTTTACGGCATTTGGGCTCAGAGTGCGTAGAAGTCTTTAGGAATATATTCAGCAACAGTCTCAGATTAAATCATGAATCGAACGGTACCATACCACACCTAAAAATTATAAACCCATAAGACATACCTCTGAAGTGCTGAAGATGATGGAAAGTCTCACTGATATTAATCTACACCAGCCCTTGAACGAATATGTCCTAACTATGGGTCTGTGCATACTGTCAGGAGTTGGAATCGTCGTCGATACCCTAACATGTAGCGACGAGAGATCGCTAGCACAGAAGTGGTATTTTTTAGCAGCTTCCATGAGTAAAGAGAGAAAGCTTTTAATAATCATGAACTAGGTTTGATATCAGGCACATAGACCGGATTGAGTGTACACGATACTATGGTGCACTGGTTATCGAAACGTTTACGTGGAAGGGTAATCCGGACGATGCTCAGAATCTAGATCATTATATAAAGAGAAATCTAAAAAATTGTAGTAAATCTTCTAACTCCCATGAAAACTTGCTACAAACTAACAGCTAGTGATGTTGTTGGGCAATCGCCTAAGCGGATAAAGTTATTCTTATATTTACGTTAAGCAGCTGTCCTTAGAATATATAGAAAGTAGATTGTTTAGGTGGGAATCCTAGGAAAACGGAGATGATACTTTTTGTTAGAAGGTAGAAGTCGCCGTAGTCTAATAAGTAGTGTGTTGATCTATTAGACGTGAGACCATGGTTCAAAACCCAGGTCAGATATCTCCAACAAAACGAAGTTTTTGAGAAAATATTTCCTCGGCGAATTTCTCTCAGCAGATTTTTGTCAAAAACTCTGGGAGTAAAATAAAATTGTCATGCAAAGGTTTCTCAAAAATCTGTCATTCGGGCTCGACGTTTAAGTGTAGGTCCCACCACCCACAATATGAGTGGTGTGAGAAGGTAGGTCGTAATCCTGTCTAAAGGGTAGTAATGACTAATTATATGCTTGAGTATGTATGGTATACGTTGCCGCCCTTGAACTCGTATATGAAGTGAACTTCCCGACTTTTGTAGCGGATGTGATATAGCCTGTAAAATTTACAATGTTTTTTAATTCTTTAACGATTTTTTCAATATCATTGCCTGACTTTAATAATAAAACTTGCAATCTTCACGCGAAACAAAATATAAAATTTTCGTACTCCACAATGTTGGCTGGACAGAGATAATTGCATCTCTCTATGGATGAGTATGAGTATGAGTATGAGTATTATTTTATTATTATTTATTTGTAGTCTCTATTATTTAATACCTTCAGCACACAGAATTGTTATTTATGGATCAAGGTGTTGCAGTAAATTTGTCTGAAAGGGGATATTATTCGTCTGTCCACTCTTGCCACAAATTTATGAGCAAAATACAAGTACCTATACAACAATGTATAGCAATGGCCAAAGTAAGCAAAACGGCTTGGAAGTTAGGAAAATTATTTTCTCTTGTTATTAAAGTTACTAAATCGGTATGGTGGAGAATGTTTATTTTACGAATAAATACGTGAAGAGGTAAAACTCTTAGAATAATTTAAATTGTAGCGTTTCTATTTGGTTAAAATTCGTCGTTTATGCTACCGCTGAACATTAATTTTTCCATACGATATTTTGAGCGTGATTATTTTCACTGAGCCATAGAGAGCCTGATGTAATAACGGGTTATATTCCTGTCTAGATTAGGATATTTGATGACTTTTTTTCATTTCATTTCTGTGCTATTCGTATAGGCTAAGCCAAGAAAATACGTGAAATTCGAGATGGAATGCTATGGAGGGCGTTACCCACTGACATGTTGCGGCTTTAAGACCTTTCTAGTAAGAATTTGATAAGCAATTACGCAGATTTATAGTGGAGACAGTATAGAGTTCTGTATACTACTACATGAATAGATTGAAATTGTGTGCCATTTTTATGTTACATCGGGACTGAAATAGCTTGCCACTGGCTAGCAAATGTAACTGCTTTACAAGGTATTTTAAACTTGCGAGTCGATATTTTTGAAACATTACCGGACCTTCCGATCAGATATTGGAAAGTCCTGTAGGATTAGTCGATAAATAAGGAAGCCTAAAGTCGCCGTAACCTAGTATGTAGTATATTGGCTTATTAGACGTGAAGCCACGGCTCAAAGTCCATTGTCAAAACGAAATGTGAAAAAATATTTCTACGACGACTACCTCTCAGCAGATTTCTGGCAAGAACTCTGAAGGTTAATAAAAAAAATTGCCTTGAAAAATTTCTCAAAAAATCTGCTGTCGTATCTTGGCAAATGCATCACAAATGTTGGCATTCAAATGCTCATTTTGTCTTTAATAGCGCCCCACAGAAAATAATCCAATGGTGTCAAATCATAACATTTTTGCATCCAAATTTCATCATCATTTCGGCTGATTAAACGGCCGTTAAACTTTTGTTGCATTAAATGTGGTATGAGATGTTTGGCTAGTTCCACAATCCTGTTGAAATCAAACATCGCTTACATCTTCAAGACCATGAAGAAGGGGTACAAAATAATCGGTTTTCATGATTCTATAGGTGTCTCCATTGACTGTAATGGTTGTGGCGTCCTTATTTCCAAAGAAATGATGTCTCCTCTTCATGAGCTACACCAAACAGTTACTCGTAATGGGTGAATTGGCCTCTGAAAGACCAAGTGAGGGTTTTCTGAGTTCCAAATACGACAATTTTTGCTTATACTTCATCTGAAATGATGATTTTTTTTAGTTGTGGCAAAAGCGATGTCAAATCGTGTAGTTTCTCATTGGCTCATCTTGTCATGTGGCTTATTGAACCAATTGAACTTTATAAGGCATCATACCGTGATCTTTTCTCAAAATTCAACTTAAACTGGTTCCTAAAAAGGTTAAACTCTTGAGAACAATGACGAGTTGATGTTGGTGGATTCTCAAGCATATTCTCGGCTACAGCTTCGATATTTTCGGGTGTTCGCACTGTACGAACACGCGCACATTTTGGCATATCAGCAATAAAACCAGTTTCACGAATTTTAGTTATAAACTTGTGTATACCGGGCACTATTGGTCCTTCTCTGCGATCAAATTTTGTACGACATTTTTGTGCAATATCCGACCAATTGCCTTTGTTTTGGGATTAAAAATTTCCAATAAAGCGCCACGTTGCTCAATCGTAAATCGATTCATTACGTTCAGTGGAGCTAATGAATTGTGAATTTTTGTTATAGAATAGAGTGACATAAGTATTGTCATATTCGAAATATAATTCGATGATTCAAGTTTAAACCGATAGATTGCCCACTCGGTACTGAATTCAATTCAAAAATCTAAAATTTTGTGCATAAAATTTGAAATTTTTTTTCTTTTAATTTTTCCTTGCTTTCCTTTCCTTTATTCATTATCGTATGTAAGTTTTCTTCTGATTACTGTAATTAATTGAAAATGAAAATATTCTCTCATTATTTTCTTAAATTATGATGATAAAGGAGTTAATTTGCATAAACAAAACAAAGAAACCTATTAACTTTGTCTGTATAAGCATCCATAATTTCTGTGAAGGAATCTTTTACAAGCACAATATTTTCTACAACAAAGCAGAGATGTGATAGCATTTTGAGCCTTGATTAGATGCATAATTTGCCATGTGTGTGAAGATAAATTCGAATTTGAAAATCCAAGACGCAATCCACAAATTTTAGCAGCGCCACATTTAGCGTTAACAGAGCAAAATTTTCTCTTAACAGAGCAAAATTTGCCCTTAACAGAGCACTGTTAGAGGTTTAACAGTATCCATCTCAAGAAGGTACCTTGCTTAGGAGCTAATTTTAGGGCATATACTAGGTCTAGGAGTACCATATCATACTCGAAGGATGGCTCCAAGGCCTTTTTATATAATCAACAAAATAGTTCCACATAAAGTCATATGGTATTGTGAAAATTGACTTTGAAACTATCAATTTTTTTATTGAAAATTCTCTAGGAGATCAGTGGCCATTTTGGAAGATATAAGAAATAGTACACCATACAGACTATATGTACATGGTAGCCGTCCTCGATCCCCACCAACCGTCTTTTTCATTTCAACATTATTGTTTACAAATAATAATGATCATAATGAGAATTAAACTTTATGTCAATAGTCTTATTTTCACTGTTAAGCAGTTAACAGTGCTCTGTTAAGCGTAAATTTTGTTCTGTTAAGGGCCAATTTTGCTCTGTTAAAGCCAAATGTGGCGTTGCTAAAATTTATGGATTGCGTCTTGGATTTTCAAATTCGAATTTAACTTCACACACATTAAATTGCCTGCTGCAAAAGGCATCTTCTAAGTGGGTGGCTAGAAATTTATATGGAAACCACAAAACATTTGCCAATACATAAGAGGAAAATACCAGGAATGGATACAAATTGTTGCATTATTGCCAGTCAATGTAGAGAGTAGGTAGCTGAGTATTTGTCACAGAATACCTTTGAAATGCCATATGCTTACGAATAGAAGAACTCCATGGGTTTAATGGGGGATTTCAATAAATTCTTGATTAATGCTTTTGCTTTTCCATAAAGGAACTGCTGATAGTTGTTGCCAGCATTTTATTATTTTTAATTTTAAACTTTAGTTTATTGACTTTAAGCTGTTAATAAACTGCATGTGTTTCCAGTCAAGTTTATTGCTTTTTTTTTTTTTTGCTGGACATCAAGCTGAACATTTGAAATTTGGCTTTGCTGTGTAACTATTTTCAGTCAGGATTTTCGTTTCTTCTATTTGTGGCTCTAAAACAAACCGTCATTAACGTTATAATAAAAACTGTAAATAGCCAACATAAACTTTCTGTCTCTCTCTCGGTCTCTCTCATAATGCTGTTACACTTCACTTTCACACCAACATGCTATAGAGTAGCTGGTGTTGGGTAAAGTCGTGCGGCATATGCAAAATAAAGCATGTGGACGCGTATTAAATTTTATTTTTCTTTTCAATTTTTTCACATTTCAACTCGAGACACTTTTGCTTAGTATTTTAAGGCCATACACATACATACAAGCAATATTTTCTGTAAGGGCTTAGTGGAAAAAGTATAGTTTTCCTTACAACCTAACCTATTAAATTTCCTAGTGGGTTGTATTTGAAATTTCAGTTGCAGCTTTTTAGCACCCAAAAATACTAGAGGCGTACTAAGCAAAAAAAAAAGAGAGAAGTGGCCTAAAGCATATGGCATTAAAGGCTATAATTTTCATAATGCAAAAACAAACAAAACAAACAAGCTTAGGGGCAAAGTATCCTTAACAATGCCTGACGACCATGCATATACAAACACATAAGCCCAAGGAAAACTACAAATTCTATTACCACAACTCCTACAATTCTTCTTAAGCCCGGTGGTGGTGGTGGTGGTTATAAACATGTTCACGTCCAGCCAGCCAGCCAGCCGTGTTAGTTACTAGGGGTTGCATTTGCTTCACAAATATGCATGCAACACTTTGCAATTTTTCCTCTCGCAATTTTTTTTTTTTTTTTTTGCTTTGTATTCTTGTTGCTGTTGTACAATTTTCGTCATAATGGTGCAGCCAATAATAGCAACAAGAAAGTTTTTCATTTTTATTCCTTTACAACGTAGATATTTGAAGTTTTACTGCATTTAACGTCATGCTAAATAAAGGCTGAAAGGCAGGAAAGCCGGCTGGCTGGCTGTTGGCTTGATAGGCAATGCAATCGAATGTAACGATAAACAGAGTTTTACCCAAAAAGAGTATCCTTAACACAAAACAAACCACAACTTTTAAGAACGTTGTTGCATTTTCACAATAATCCAAAAGGAAAACAAAAACAAAAACAAAAACAAAAAAAACAACCTTTTTTTTTTTCTTTTTAAAATTGCCAAAAATTTGTGTTGCAATCAACCTGCACCCGTTCAGACAAACATACACGAGGAACTATTTATGCATCATACATGCATGTGTTCCTCCTAGTGTTAACATTGGTTTGGGTGGTGTTATTATAACAGTTACAACTGAACACCTGCCCTCTGCCATGAATATTTACCGCAACACTTAAGGCAACATGCAGCTTTTCTTTTTTCTTTTCTTCATTTTTTGTTTAAACCGTTATGCTAAACAACGTACGTACACAGGTTTAAAATACGTTTTAAGCTTGAAATAAAAGTTCTTGGAAACCCAAACCCCCCTCCCTCCCCTCCGTTCTTAAACACAACAAAACAAAGTTTTCTTTCTCCAACAATAAAATCCAATAGAAAAGGAAGCAAAAAAAATTTCTTTGAAAAATAAAAAAAAATTTCCCAAAAAATTATTTTCGTTTTCGTACTTTGTTTTCAGTGTTTCGGTGTTATAAACGTAAAAGAAGCAACATTTGTTACAAATTGCATTTGTTTCGTTATATTGTTTTTATAGAAAAACCTACTAAATCCAACAAAAGCATGTAAAAAATACGAAAAATATAAGAAAAAAAGAAAAGAAAGAAAATAACAAATAATTTTGTTTATTCTTTTAGTTTTTCTGTTGAAAGAAACAAAAACAAAAACAAAAAAAAAAATCAAGACAAGAGTAGAGAAGAGAAAAATTATTTATAAAACTTTGTAGTTTTTATAGTGCCTATAAAGAAGAAATCCTTACTTAAGCCCTGCTGTACAGTGGTAGGCAAGGAAAATTGTTTCTTCAAGCATTGATTTAAGTTTGGTTAACTGACAGACTTATCTTTAATCAATATCGAAACCTAGCATCTTCATCTTCACTCTTGGTAGTCCATTGCGACCTCAAGATTTATCTTGAAAATGCCGTAATTTTAAAGCAATCAATTAAAGTTGACAAATCATGGGAAGTTAAGAACCTTCGGAAGTGTCACACTCTGTTACATGAGTTGCAAGTAAATCTCGTTCTTGTCCATGCGTCATTTATTGCAAGTCGAAGTTTATTGTCTTAGCATTAAAACCGATTTCAGTTGTGTTTAAACTTTGTAATAAAATACAGTAAGCGTCAAAAGAAACTGTACACTAGGGATAAAATTCTGATGACAATCACCAATCTCAACTTTTATCACTTAAGCAGAGTACCCGAAAATATTTGGAAATATTTCGAATTGTTTTTGTCATTTTTTTGTTGTTTTAATTTTAAAAACTGACAATGAAACAATTTTAAAATAAAAATAACGGTAGTTTACATTTTTTTTAAATGTACAATTTCTTTTGACGCTCACTGTATTATACTAACTTATTCACAAAGTTATCTAATTCTCTCATTAAATCTACCCTTCCTAATCTCCACCGGTCCAGCAATTTCTCTGCTTCTCTGGAAATCAGAGACGATTTGGCAAAGGTGCTCCTCGGGTAATCTTTCCAAAATAGTCCTCGTGTTAGATGTAAAGTCAAAGTGAGTCACTATAACTCTTTTGTCAGAATTGCGACCGAGCTTCTCACAATACTTATGATATCACCGTGGTCTAACAAATAGTGTGTTAGCTTTTTAGACTTGAGGCCTCGGTTCTAACACTGTGTTTGGCATCGTCAGCAAAACGAAATATAAAAAATTATATTTTTTTTTGGCTTCTTACGTGCTTCCCTAGAATTTGAATAGGCCTTTTTAATGGGTTTACCAAAGGAGAAAGTGTTTTGGCAAAAACTGTGAGAGTAAAATAAAATTACCTTGAAAAGTTTCTCAAAAATCTGACTGAGGTCTGAAATCCCGCAACTCATGCGTGAAAATTAACACAAACAACATGAGTGATGTGAGAAGATATATTTGTTATAATGAAGATCTATTTTACTCCTATCAAACTTTACAGGGTATCCCTGTAATAGCTCTTCCAAGTGTATTGCCTGGACAAACTTCAAGATGATGTCTAGTGTCAAAAGTTATATTTTTCTGTCGATCTCATTATATGCACGCAAGCATTTCTGCCTAGTTTCTAGACGGTCCACATTCTGAATGAGTATGCATTTAGTCTACACAAAATGGCCTGCCAAAATACTGCTGTTACCTACCTCAGGTTATTTCTTTAAAGTCTGTCTAACGCATGACTCAGATTCCCTCTTATTATAATTTCCCAACAAAATTTTTGATTGCCTCAAATTCACTTGGTATGAGAAGAGTCTTTACAGCTCCACATCCGTCGAACATGCACCTCTTCTCAACAGCATAGAAGATTTTCTCCTCTAAGTTTCCCCATACTACTTTTGATTTAACCGCGTAAGAACTAAGGGCTCGAATGCCAGCTGGAGTGTTGAAGGAATTATTATTGTACGTTTAAGTTGTCGTAGTCCAGTATGTAGGCCGCGGTTCAAGCTCCAGGTCAGACTTCTAAGCAAATTTTTGGCAAAAACTCTCTAAAATTTGCTCTAAAATTTGTAGTTCAAAGTCGACCTTAAATTGTAGGTTCCGTCGCTCATGCATAAAACTAACACACACAACTTAAGTGGTGTGAGAAGCTTGATTGTTACCCTAACTGAAGATTGTCAAGGGAGGACTAATTAAAGTAAAAAATAAAAAATAATTAATTGTTTCCTAGTAAAAGCGTCTCAAAATCACTGTCCTTAGATTGTTTTGAAAAAAAAAGAAGAAGCACAAGGAAACCATTTTAAAAATTTTTTTTTTGGTTGTTATTGTTTGTAAACCTCATTTCATTGGTTGAATTTTAAAACATTTTGCTGCTGCACTTTTTGCTCTTCCATACGGCTTGCAATCAAACCCTGCTCCTGCTTGTTTGCACGACTCTAATAAAAATGAATTGTCTGTGGCTGTAGCTGTGGCTGTGGCTGTGCCTGGTGTCTTACTGCCATCTTATTGTAAGTGTATATCTGCATTTGTAATTGTGTCTGCGTGTGTGTGTGTGTGTGTGTGTTTATTTGAGTATTTTGTAAGCTTTTCTAAAGTACATAATGAAATTTGCTGACAGCTTTTGCTACAATCCCTTTATAAATTGAAAAAAAAAAGCCGAAAATGTTCCAGGCAATACTGTTGAAATAGACACACAGAGGAGACGAAGGAATTGTTCACTTGCAAATTCAAATTCATCTGTTCTTCTCTTCTTTTGTTTGTTTTATTGCATTCAGAAAATATTTATTCTATGAGTGTATATATGTATGATTGTGTGCGTAAGTAAGTGTGGAGTGTGTTGTTTTTTTAAATCGTTTGCCACGTTAATGATACGGAAACGTAAAAAAAAAATTTTTTTTCTTTTTGTTGCTCTGCCAAGTTCAAATGAAAGCCAACGGAAAAGTTTTGATTCTTTTTTTTTCGATGTTTTTCTGTTGTTGTTTGTTGTTTTGTTTTAAAATCTTTTGACGTTTTGTGTGTTTGTTTGTCTATTTGTTTGTGATGCGTCATAAGTTGCAAGCAAAAAATCTTTCATAGAAATAAAACAGACACAGACACAGGCACAAAGAAGTGCATTCGTCGTGGTAAATAATTGCACGAGAAAAAGCAGCTGCATGTTGTCTAAGGTCTAAGGTCTCTACTCCAAAGCCTTGGATTGGGTTTTCTTTTTAAAATGGCCAATACTTAAGGAAAGGTTTCTACTTCGATGTAAGTGTGTTCGATGTAAAGGAATATGCTGTTGGGCGGAGGAGTAATTATGTCAGGAGGGATTTGTTAAGGAATTAAAATGTTTGCTTAAATTTGATGGCATTGTAGGAGATTGAATAGACTCTGGAGAAATAAATGCCTCGTTGCAAATGGTGCGTTGTAAGAACGAAAATCACCAGGATCTACATTGAATACATGCATACATACACTTGTAATTGGTCCTTACATCACTTCAGTCAATATTACGACCTAGCTTCTCACCAACTTATGTTGTATGTGTCATTTTTTATACATGAGTGGCCGGGACTACAGTTTAAAGCCGATTCCTAACGACAGATTTTCTTGAGTGACTTTTTAATGAAAATTTTTTTTTACTGGCTTCAGAGTTTTTGCTCGAAATCTGGTGAGAAGGAAGTCGCCTAAGAAATATTAAAATTTCGTTCGCTGGAAGTGTCTGAAGTGGAGTTTGAATTGTGGCCTTACGTCTAATAATCCTACTAGACTACGCCTATTATGATAAGGGAATTAAACTGAAGATGAAAGAGGAAATTTTTAATGCTCCTGGTTTTAGACAGGTTTTCGTACAGGCACCTTACATGCCATCTTCCATTAAATGCTTTGACCGTTGTATGGCAGAGTTTTACGTTTCATTACGACATTAAATTTTATATTTCCCACACTCAATTTCAAGCACGATGTAATAGATTGAAGGGGTAGGACAGGTAGATTAAAGGGTGCTGCTATCTTAAGTACATAAAATAATTGTGTTTCTGTTTTACTGTTTAAAAAATTAATTTAAGAACAAATATAACGCTGCAGGAACTACTACTTTGCCCCGTACAATATGATCAAAGCAAACTATTCAATCATACTCCAACAATCGTCATAAATTCCCAGGCGTTTTCGAATAATTTGTTTAATAATGATGCGGAATATTTGTGTTACAATTACTCAATATCACATGTCAATCAAAATGGACAAAGGCAATTATAGCAACACATATACAATGCCATATACAGACCCATACATACATACGTGGCCTAAACTATATTGCAATATTGCCACCGAATGCGCTTAATGTGTCAAAAATTCAAATTATTTTCATTTTCATATCAATTGCTGCCGTTGCTGTTGTTATAGCTGTTGTTATGTTGTTGTTGTTATTGCTGTTATTGTTCTTAATCGATTCACATTTTTCTACATAATTGAGAAACAATTCCCAAAACTTGTTGTTTTTATTATGGCTTGTTAGATAGTTTTCATAGTCAATGAGAATGAAAATATTTCGATATCCTAATTACCACTGTACATTTGTACCAGACAATTTGCGGTGTGTGTGTGCCTTTGTGAGTGTGCTTGTGTGTGTACAAAAGGTGTCTGTATAAGTGTTATCATAGATCACACCCTCACTTAAAACTGAATTCACCTTGCCACTAAACATTATCATTCTCTAATAAACTAATGTACTCTGCTGTTCTAATATTTAATTTAATCTCTAGGAATACTTTAGTGTATGTTTTCCCAGTTACGCATCAGATCTTAGGATACAATTAGAATGTTGTTATGGGTCATTGCACATTATTTCGAAAACAGACTGTTAGTTAGTAAGTCTGAGCTTAATTTTGCAATCTACAACTGTAGGGTTTGGTTATTTCATTAGATAAACGATAAAGTTTATCAAATTAAAGAAGGAAAAAGCCGTATTACTAGGGTTCCTTATTGTCGTACAATGTTTTAGTGAAGAAAATCTCCATACTTTTTCATGAGTCTAAGCCAACATGATGCTTGAAGCATGATTGATAAGTTAGCTTCGATAAAAACCTTCTATATGTTCTCCAAGCATTCGTGATGCCTAGTCTAACCTACATGCCAGTCATCTCTGGTGGGCAGATTCATTCTCTGAGCTTCAGCATAAGACTTTTGGATTGTTTTCATAATATGGGTGGAATTATTCCGTTTGCAACGGGCAATTGTTGACCTATTGTGCATGCAATGTAATGAAAGATGCCACTGCAGTGAGGATTACTTTGTTAAACGCTGATTTAATATGCCAAGGAACCTGAACCAGCTTCTGCGATGGGAGAGTCTGCATGTCAGCATGAGTCAGCATACATTGGTAGCAAGTGGTCTGGATACTCCTCTTCTTCACTGTAATATTTACAGACACTAATATTGTATATGCTCTTCTTTTACACGTATTTATTGCAGTCAAAATGATATGTTGGTACTCCAAAAGCGTTCTTAAGTTTTGCTATCAAATTTCAGAGAGAGTTTCATTTTAGCTGTCATTTTAGCAATGAATCGAGCACACTGTTGTCCTTCCAGAATTCTTGCTGACTTAATTGGTCATTACAAGCCTTTAGTCAGGATGACAACCTAGCCTCTTACATCACATAAGTCATGTGTGTCAATTTTTATCCATGAAAGGCTTGACCTAAGATTTAACATCAATTCTAAGGATCCTGAATTATACCAAATTCTACCGTGGAATGCCTCATATCTGTAGCTAGTTATGAGAACATTTAGTAGAGTTCTGTAATTTTTCGCTCATTAGCCTTGGGTGTTTACATATGTATGTGTACGCATTCACATATACAATTTATTTGTCATGGTATTAGAATGCTATTGTCATAACACCCTCTCCATCATTCGCCCATCGAGTGTGTGTGTATGTGTCTGTAATATTTGTTTGTCTGTTCGCTTTTCAAATTGAATTCGTTTTTTTTTCTCCTTCGAATCCCTATTCATTTGGTTTTCTGGTAGAACACATTAATTTTGTTGTTGTTGCTATTACGTCCCGTGAGAGTTTTGTATTTAAGCATCTGGCGTCAATCATGTGTAAACCACAGGAAAATTTATTTCGAATTGTTCTATTAGTTCAACTAATAACAGAGCATTTAAACTTTCAATACACACACACATACATACATACGTTGTAAGTGTACGTTGTATTCATTAACCAACCACCCTCTCGTCACCGTATTTTTGAACCAGCCAACGAACTCACTACAACTACCCTTCGTAATGTCGCTCTATGCTGCTGCTATGTTATGGGAGATGTTTTTGTAGGAACTGTGAGAGGGTTAAAGATGTGTTGGGTTTTGTCTTCGAATTTGTATTGAAATCTTCGAGAAGCTTTTACAAAAATTCACGTCGTAGACTAGACAAAAAAATGATAAAAATTCCAATAAAACTAATGGATTAAAGAATTCCAAAGCCTGAACTAGGAGTTCAAATTTGGAAAATTTTATTGATTTTTTAATTTTTTCTTTGACTTCAATAGATTTTTAAGGCTCATTAGTGAATTAGAATTCACTGTAACGGTACTTAAGCTCTTACTTACATTGTAACCCCTTTAGTGCGAATTACAACCTAGCTTTTTACATTGTGTGTATTGTGTGTGTTCATTTTATCCAGAAAATGCTGGTGAACTTACCAGACTGATAATGAGCTCTCAATTTCAGTCTGGTTATATGGCATATTCCGATTGCCAATTTAAATTGGGTATTCTTCTGTTGTTTTACAGTTACACTCAACTTCGTTGATAGGTTTTAGTAGCCTCATACTGATGAGAAGACAACTGATTGTTGCCTTTCCTTTCCTCATGGTCATCCATTGTTTGTTGTTCTTCACAGATACGACTGTCAGGGGCTTCTTCGGTAGTTTGGGGTTTTTGTCAAGAGCCAACATTAAGACTCTCCATAGATTTATGAATAAGTTGAGCTGTTTGAGAGGTGCTAGGGCTTTAAGGTTGCAATCGCGTTCTTTTGTATATTTGTGGTCTGTTTTTTCCCCTCTGTTTTCTTATCCTCCCGTTTCTAACTCTTCTCCTTCTCCAATTAACCTACCTCCCTTACTATCCTCTCTCTCTCTGTCTCTCCTCTGGAACGTATTTCCTCTGGGTATTGTACTTGTCCCAATGACTAGTACACGGCCTCAAACCTAACCTAACCTCACGTACCACTGTCCAGTTGGAAGTTAAGCCAATCTGAGAAGGGGAAGGGATTCATGTGACAGTATATTAGAGTGCAAACTTGACTGTACTCTCGAAAATAAGGATCCGTTGCAATAGCAAGATTTATTTTGTAATTGGTGTGTGCTTTTGTAGGCAATATTTAATTCTTCGATTGGGTAGCGTTCTCGGGTCTAAGTGGTATCTTACCCTTCACGACCGAACCTAACTTATTGTTCTGCTAATGGGTTTACTGGCGGTTGCCATTTCTTTCAATATCTTTGTGTTTTCTTTACATTAACACTTTCGCAAATGAGGATTCAGATGAAGAGATTAATTTGATTGTTTTTTTTTAATATTTCAGGTAAACTCGGTCTTCGAATTTACTTACAAGGTCATCGATATAGGTAAGTGATATGTAGATAAGTTATGATATAAACATGGACGACACAAAAATCTTTTCTTGTTCTGGTCCTGAGAATCAAATGCAATTATTTGAGAGAGGAGAAAATACTTCATCTCATAAATGAAATAAAAATTTTACGTATTCATTCATACATACATACATACATACATACATACATACGTAGATACATACATACATACATATATAGATACATATATACATACATACATACATACATGTATGTATACATACATACATACATACATACATACATACATACATACAGGCATACATACATACATACATACATACATACATACATACATACATACATACATACATACATATATACAAACATACATAATTGATCATTACAAGCCTTTAAGCAAAATTACAACCTAGCTTTTCTAACCACCCATATTGAGTGTGTTAATTTGTATGCATGAGTGGCCGGATCTGCAATTTAAAGTCGATTCCAAACGACAGATTCTTGAGTCTTTGCCAGAAGTATGTTGAGCGATAAAATTTCGTTTTGTTGGAGATGTCTGATCTGGGCTTTGAACCGTGGCCTCACGTTTAATAAGCTAACACACTACCGAATTTTAGATTAAAGCCGTAGCCATTAAAAATCTAACAAAGAAAGACGATAAAAAAGTCATCATTTGATAAGATTAATGATTTTATCTCTTACGCAATTATCGTAAATTTATTAAATTATAGTATAAGCATGGGCTGACAGTATACAATTCAAACATTCCAATCATCATTTGAAGAAAACACACAATACTCCAGTGATAAAATGCTACAAATATATATTGCCATTGAGATATGCAACATATGGCATGAATTTGTATATGAATAATGTGGCGTATATGCTAAACATATGAAATAAAAAACAAACAAAAAAAAAAAAAATAACAACAACAACTATAAGAAAAACTAAAAATTTTATTGCAAATTAAGCAACAGTAGCAGTAGTGCCATCACCACTACTGACTCTCGCTATCATTGCCACCACCCTTGCTGGTGATGATGAAAATTTTCAAGATGCAAATGTCGTTTATCACATCAACCATAACTCGACTCAATGTTTAGTTGGCTAGATGACTGGCTAGTTGACTGGACAATTGGCCATGGTATGTTGTGCCACTGACTAGTCCCTCAAACCATTGTAGGCCATTAAATAAATTAAGGGGAGGAATTTCTTAATTTATTTGTGTGACGATGTATTATTGTCCTGTGCAACAACGCATTCATTCCCATTCTCATTCCCATTCTCATTCCCATTCTGATGGACAATTGTAACCATTATTCATTACATTTAATTTATGAATTATGCATGTCTATGATAGATGAACGAATGAACGAGAGAACGCATGAACAAATGAACGAATGAATGTATGAATTGAAGAGAAGAGAAGAGATACTTTCATTTGTGTCCATATATTCATACTTGCTGATGTACATCAATGAGTGTTTCTTGCATACATCATGTGGATTTATTTACAACAATAACAAAAACGAAAAAGGCAAAAAACAGAATTGAATTGTAAATAATCCTGCAAAAAAGCAAAAAGGAAATTGGCTTATAAAGTTAAAAATGGAAGGAATGACATAGAACTCTTGGCTTAAGGATAAAATATTTACATTTCAGGATTTGTTTATGTCATGTTAAGGTCATGTGAATAAAGTTATAAGAAGAATACTTTGTAGTTACCTAAAGAAGACCAAGACAGGGAGACAATTTGAATTAATTTTTTAAATTTTTTCTCATATTTGCCTTACTCCTTTCACTTTTTAGTGCATCCCTAGAATGTCTGGTCCAATGCTGTTCGGTGTCAACAATAACAGTTCCCTGCCTAGCACATGTTGTTGTCGTAATGTTGTAGGTAGTGTGTTAGCTTACTAGACGTGAGGCCGTGGTTCAAACCCCAGGTTAGACATCACCAACAAAACGAAATATTTCTTTGGCGAGTTTCTCTCATGAGATTCATGACAAAAACTCTGAGAGTAAAAGAAAAGATTCTCAAAAAAAAAAAAAAAAAAAAAAAAACAATCGTTCGGAGTCGACTATAAAGTGTAGTTACCGCCATTCATGTATGAAATTAACATACACAGCATAAGTGGTGTGAGAAGCTTGGTAGTAATCCTGACTAAAGGCTTATTATGTATATATGTATGTACATATGTTTCGATGTTTCATTCTCATCGTTGCGGAATGTGCATGTTGTTTTCGAAACTAAGTCTACAGTGCTCTTTCAAAAGACCGATTACCTACCTCTGGTGTGATGCATGGCTCAAGCCTGCTCTTATTGTAATATCCAAATAAAAGCTTCGTATGCTTCAAAATAGTTTTTGCTGTTTTCTTTCTTCTCGTTCGTTGAGCACACTTTTTCAAACATTCGCCTTCACTTCTCACAAGGGTTCTTGCACCATCAACCGCATGAAAATTCTGCTCCTCGCAAACTCATCTGTTCACTTATTATCGACTTATTATTCTATCTACGTGGCTAATTCAACTTTTTCAGAAAGTCACATAATATTTCAGATGTAACCTTATAAGAGAGGAGTGCTATGTCCTGTCTTTTGTTAAATTAAGCACTTCTATAGATGACATAGACTTTTGTTTGTAAGATACTCATGAGTTTTCCCATGGAGTGAATTATTTTATTCTGGGATCAAAAACCTCTACTCCTGTTTCAAGTTCCGTTCTGGACTCATCTGTATCCCTTGAAATAGTTCCTCTTTTAAAAGAAAATGTAGTATCCGCCGGTTATTGTGCAGGATTTTGCTTTGGAATTACGCCTCCAGCCATATAAGACCATTCATTATGCCGTAGATGAGTGCGTGCTAAAATCACAGGGTTTGGATTAATTTTGTTTGCCAATGTTAAGGCTTATTTCATACTCAGTGGTTGCCTCAAGAAGCGTATGCTGCTCGCAAAACCCAGAAGTGATTGTGAACAAGTTATTGCATCGAGAAATAAGAGACTGTTTAAGGCACATTATGGACTGGAGGTATTGTTGGAATGTATTTTTGTGAAGACATCGTTAGAAGTTGCTGCCGTCTAGTAGGAAATGTGTTCGCTTATTAGACATGAGGCCTCTGTTCAAACCCAAGGTTAGGCATCTTCAACAAAACGGAATATGAAAATATTTCTACAGCGTCTTCCTCTCAGCAGATTTCTCAGATCTCTGAGAGTAAAATAAAATTGCCAAGAAAAGTTTTTAAAAAAATCTGTCGTTCGGAGTAGATTTTTAACTGTAAGTCTCGCCACTCATGTATGAAATCAACAAACACAACATAAGTGGTGCAAAAAGGTAGGTCGTAACTCTGACTGAGGGTTGGTAATGACCAATTATGTATGTGTGATGTTTATCTTAGATCGCTAAGGCCTTATGATAACCGATTTAACCGATACTTATTTGGCCTGCAGTTGCATATTATTTTTTGATTTTGAAAAAACATGTTCTCACGAGCTACATAAAGCCATTGATTTGGGCTTTATTACATGCAAGGTTGCTAGAGAAAGGAAATTTAGTATTTGGCGACACAAATTGGCCAACAAGATTATGTTATTTAAACGGTTAGGCTTTTCTTTTTTGCAAGGCTGTGTTTAGGGCCTTAACTACGCAGATGCTCATCTAACGTTAAAACATTGGAAAACCAAAATTTTTCATGTTTTTGCCTATGAAAGGTTCGAAGTGAGTGCAAATTTGGCTCAAAGTTGCTTCCAAGCGATCGTCTGAGACAGTAGCTAGTTTAACAAAAATGATTGAAAAAATTTAAGATTGGTTTTCCATGAAACTTTCTGAAAAAGTGTTAAAAAACGCTTAAAATTATAATCGAATTTTTAAGAAATGTCTATTGCCCGCTTCCAATACAATACCGAATGTTATTGAAATGATTTGTATTACCCGTTTTTGTTTTTGTAGGCCCAACAATGGTTTTTATTCAAATGCTGTTGCAAACACTTTCTATGTCAAGGTTTTATTTGCAAATAAATTAAGCAACAACAAGCAACAAACAAAATAACAATAACAACAGCTACAATCCTAATAAGATAAACTAGAAACTGAAATAGAGCAACAGCAACGGCGACAGCAATAGCAAAAACAACTATGACAATAACAAATAACAACAATAAAGTGTAAAATAAAAAAAAAATTAAAATAAAAACAACAACAACATTTTTTAACAACAAAAGAAATTAAAAATGGCAACAAGCAACATGTGTAAGAGTATGAGCACTTACAATATAGCAAATGTCTCTCACCAAGAGCTTTACAACATGGACAAGTACCAGTATGTGTGAGTTTTTTTTTCGTTTCATTGTTTTTGATACTCTTTTTACAAACACAACAATACAACAATAGAAGCATAACAAGGACATCAACATTGTGCCTCTATTTTGTTTTTTTTTTTGGATTTTTATGCAGCAGCTGTTGCAATTGTAACTGTGTTACAATTTTATTTTTGCTGTTGTTATTGTTGCTATCACTGGTGTATGAGTATTTACGGAGAGATTTTTTCGTTTTTTTTTTAAATAATTTTTTTCATGATTATTTGCGCTAATTTTTGTATGTTTTTTTATTTCGAATTTTTTGTGTGTTGCTGTTGCTGCTGTTTCAACTAAATTTGTTTGCCAATTGCCATGTGTATTGTTTGTTGTTATGAATTATCAACAATTGTTATAACAATTCGTTGCATTTTATTTTTCTTGTCTCCATTTCTATAAAAAGCAAAATATTTATATGGCAGAAGGACATTTACTAACTTTATATACTTTAGTCCAGTGTGCTTCGAAACAAAAAAGCAAAAGAACGAACAAAACTTATGCAGCCTGACAGCTAAAGCTTGGACAGACATTGTGAGGCATGGTACCCCTGAGTAATAAATGACATTTAACATTGTCATTGTGTTGCATGCAAACATTCTCTCATTCTCAAACGTAGTTTTTTCATATGATAAACGTTGCCATTTTACTGCGATTTTCATCAATTTTTTCTATCTCTTTCTGGTTGCATATGAAAATTATTATTACATGCAAACAGAAATAAAAGCTAGCCGTGGTTAGAGGGGAAAAAAGCGAGAAAAATTGTTGAATATGTAGACAAGTGTCAAATGAGTGTCACTGTGTATTTTGAGTGCGTTGCAAAAAAATTTAAGTCTCCAAACTTTTTACATACACACACACACACGCACACCGATATACAAATGTATTTCCAACTCCAGTTGCTTGAAAATCAAATTACACTGTTTCCCAGAATTCATCTCAATCAGCATTGCTATCTTGAAATCAAAACATTCTAAAACTCTTGGTTAGTCACTTATCCGATTGATAAGATTTTTGTTCAGATTTCGTATGAAATTTTTGGTTTTGGATTGTTTCGAGGACCATTGTGGTTTTTTGTGGTTTATTTGCATGGTAGGGTCAAATCAAATAATTTCTATGGCCAGTTCCTTTCACCTTCAATAATCAAATCCCTCGTGCAGAATATCCAATGCGGCATATGCTGTGTAGTACTAAGTGCCATTCTGTTGAAACGACATGTCGAGATTATCTAATTCTGGCCAAAAGAAGTTAATAATTATTAACATATAGTCCTCGCCGTTGACGGTGATGGTCTGGGGCATGTAGTTTCCCAAGAAATTTGGGGCGATGATGCCGCCGGCCTAGAATTCAAACTAAGCAGTGACTTTTTCCGTGTCCGTTCTTATCTAGAAATGGAGCTTTTCGTTGAAAGGAATCTTTTGATGTAAATTAGTTTATGTTGCCATTTGCTCCAGAGGCACACGTCGCTTTCTGTGGTTGTTTACCTTAAGTTTCTGAAAGAGTTAAGTTTTGTAGGGGTACAGAGCCAAATTAGGACGCAAACGTTGTTAAACTGCTTTTGATTCGTTTGTACACTCTCATGGAGAGTGGTGATGTTTTTTTTTCAGATTTACGTTTTGCCTACATATGGGTACTGAGCTAACGTTTGCTGAACCACTTTACTAGACTGGAATTATACCTCCTCCCC
Organism: Sarcophaga bullata; assembly: GCA_005959815.1. Taxonomy (NCBI): domain Eukaryota; kingdom Metazoa; phylum Arthropoda; class Insecta; order Diptera; family Sarcophagidae; genus Sarcophaga; species Sarcophaga bullata. Next base: position 52,474 of record QOCX01000677.1, on the reverse strand, counting down.
ACCATCCGAAAAGTCTCCTCGGTAGGATAATTATAATGTTCGAAGTCCGCCATACTTTTCGCGAACAGAACAACGTGAGCTTATAAAACAATTTTCTTATTTGTACGTGTTGTTCAATACTAAAGGGTGGGCCATTTAAAATTTTAAATTAAAAAAAACAAGTATTCTTTTGTTGTGAAGTACAATTGTTCCGATTAGTAATGGAATCATATTTCATCCATTTGATTCCTCCGGGACTGGCCTAACAGTATCTCATTCGATTGGACAAATTTTCATGCAATTTTTCGAGTGTTTGGCGACACATCCCGGCAATGACATCACGAAACACAGAAAATAGTCCAATGGTGTTAAATTGCAGCTACTAGGCTTCCAACGGACGTCACCATTTCGTCTAATTAAAAGGCCATCAAATTAAAACCAATAGATGGCCCAACCGATATATACGCTCCTACTGATTGGCCAAAATTGATTGTACAAATAGCAACCAATTTGTTGTTATTGACATTATTTGAAGCGCTTGATTACTGCATAATAATTTCTTCATCATGTGGAATCAGTGTCAAAGTGTTCTATGCTCGTGTAATATTATGAAATGACGGGTAATGCCCTTAGCATGTATTTTATTCCGCTGTCTAATTTTTTTCTTTCATTTTATCGTTTTTTTTTTTATTGTAGTTGTGTCGTCCAACATGTCACACTCTAATTAAATTTATAAAAATAAATTAAAATGCCCAAAAACAAAAAAAAAATAATAAAAAATAAAATACAATTACATCCATATGAACAGCAATACGGTCAAGAAAACAAAACAAAAACAAAAACAAAAACAAAAACAATGACAGTCAATATTTTCATACTCATACAATCGAATGTAATAGAATTTAAAACATTTACAATTGAAGTGGTCATATAAACGAATTTGCATTTAAATTTATTTACTTAACACATATACACTCATACATATGCTCACATATACAAACAGTATTCAAATACATACTAAAACATTACATGGACATTTACGTTTTCGTTTACAAATTACATTTACACGAACGCTTTTTGTTTTGTTTGTTTTTGGGTTTGTGGCATTATTACACGAAATGTCAGTAAAACTGTCAATTAAAATTTAACGGCAATTTTTTTTGTTTTGTTTTTTTTTTTTTTTTTTCGCGAAGTTAAATTTGTAACTACTTTACCATGCTAATGCGACCGTGATTGGCGGCGAAAAACCAATATCAGACTTTTTTCTATTTGCCTACAAAATCCACCCTCGCTTCATCAGTTTTGTTGTGGTTTCAGTATGAAAGAGGTTTAAAGGTTGAATTTTAGTTACAACTTGTAAATTTTATTTCAAATGTCATCATACGCAGCATAATTTCTATACAAAAATGATTACAAAAAAAAAAATTTCTTTATTTTTGTGTTTTTTTTTGCAAATTAACATGATTTTACAAAAAACAACCTAGCAATAGTGGCATGAGTATTATAATGACATTGGAATTGTTACATGACATTGGGTCATGTCATCCAAACCAATTGACGGCTTGTTCTATTAGGATATGTGGTATCTGTTAGTTGGTTGGAGGTGAAATAGAAAATTTTGCTTGTTTTGTTTTCGAAATAATTTAAACTATAGTGGATGAAAATGTAATTCTAATTAATAATTCATATTCCTAGAGTTTTCTTTATTACAACCTTTTAGTCAGGAAAGAAACCATTTATGATGGGCCTGTTAATTTTCTACATAAAGTGTCATGATCTACAATTTAAATTCGACTCTGAACGACAGATTTTTTACGAAACAGAAATCTGCTGAGAGTATTTCATTTCCTTTATATGTCTGTCCTGGGATTTGAATCGTGGCCTCTTCTCTAATAAGTCAACACACTACCTGACAGATTACGGCGACTTTAGCTGTGGATATCAAACGTCAGAACAACGCTTCCAAATTTTCTTTGACACAAAAGTCTGTTCACAAAGTTTATAAACAACTTTGTCGCTTTACTGATGGACAGATTAAATCCTTAAAGAAACCAATTCTCAGGGTATTCAATCTTTCCTAGAACATTCATATCCATATTTATTTACTAAATAAAATTACAACTATTTAGTCTGGATTTCAACCCAGCTTCTTACACCAACCGTATTAGCCGTATTAGTTTACCCCGAACAACGAATTTTTAAGGAACTTTTAATGGCAATTTGATTTAGTCTCCGAGTATTTGCCAGAAGACTGCTGAGAGCTATTCGTTTTGCTGGAAATGTCTGAGCTGTGGTTTGAACCTTGGCCTCACATCTAATAAGCCAACACACTACCTACTGGACTACAAAGACTTTATGTTGCTTTAAAAATTGAAAATTGGCAGAAATCTGCTAAGAGGAAGTCGCCGAAAAAATATTTTTTCATATTTTGTTTTTGATGTCATACCAGGTATATATTCTGTCATTCAACTTTAACTCTAGACAGGTTTGTTTAGCCATCCTAAGTTTTAAAGGCCCAGGGATTTTTGTTTTAGGTTCCCAAGCATTTTGACGATAGA